>JAOEHY010014814.1:11394-44378 GCA_025447955.1 Psilopsiagon aurifrons
AATTCTTTACTGTAAGGGTGGTGAGGCACTGGAATGGGTTGCCCAGGGAAGTTGTGAATGCTCCACCCCTGGCTGTGTTCAAGGCTCGGTTGGACAGAGCCTTTGGTGGCATGGTTTACTGTGAGGTGTCCCTGCCCATGGCAGGGCTGGAACTAGATGATCTTAAGGTCCTTTCCAACCATAACTGTTCTATGATTCTATAATATATGGCCTTTTTTATATATCTGCAAGCATATCATTAGCAATTTCTAATTCTAACCTGTGATTTAATTAATTCAGGAAGTTGTATGTTTTTTCTGTGAGTATATGTAGTTTCCATCCACAGAGTTGTAAAAATATCTAAAATTGTATACAAATATCTTGGGGGAGACTTAAATATCTTGGGGGAGACTTACAATATTTTTATTTTAAAGTTTTTCTAGTTAGTTTAAATCTAATTATTATAAATAAAAATTCAGAATTGGAACTGGTGCTGAATAGAGAGTAGGGGCAGCTAAATCAGCTCTGCCAGCACTGAAAGCATTCGTGTTAGAACAGTGAGTAAACAGCTTTGCATCCCTTCTGTTAGTGGAGGTGACTAGAGAATCTGCCTTACTCAATGCTTCTGGGGTCCTCATTGCTTACCTTTCCAGGATAGGTGACTATGCTGGGTAAGTTCGTACAAATGATGCAGAAGTGGTGAGAATGTCCACAGTGTATTCTAGGGGAAGTGTTGAAAATTAAGGAAATTATCAACAGTGGAGAGTAACCCATGTTGGTATAGTGGGTGAATAGCTTCCTCTTGAAAATTGAATTTTGTGCTGTCTTCAACTTTGGAGCTATTTATGATCAGTTAATTTTAATACTGTTAGTAATTTGCTTTCTGATTAAGGAGTAATAGTTTAATCCAGTTCCCATGAATGTTCACATGTTCTAATAAGCTGGCATGTTAGCATTTTCTTCAGCTCAAGGATAAGAATCCTCTCCTACATATCAAATAATAGTGGCGACTTTTGCCATTCTTGAAAGTTAGGGCAAAAGTATTATTTTCCTTTTAACTTACTTGTTTTGAATTTGTGAGATATGGCTCTTGGGATTTCATAGCATTGTTGCAATGTCACATAACAATTTTTAAGCTGTTAAATTGTACTGGGAATTAAAATGCATGCATAATTGATGTATTTTTGCTAGGTTTACAGGTAAAGATAAAGTACGTAGAAAGCTAGTCAAGGAAAACTCAAAGTTTTCCTTGATACACTTAAGAAACATTGAGATCAAATGTATAAATAAATAGATAAATAAATGTTATCAGAAAAAGAGAGGTACAAGTCTCAGTTTAACTTTGAACAGAAGTTGCATGACAGATATTGAGGAAGGGTAAATAATTGGTGGTTAGGACTAGAACATAATTTAAAATATTTGCACGCAAGTCAAAGAAAAATCCATGGAACTAAATTTGAACTAAGTTGAAACTAAACTAAGTTCAAAACAATTGAGAGAAATTACAAGATGACTTCTTCCACCAAAGAGCCTGTCTCTAGGGACACTTCTTTGGAGTTACAGGAATCAATACTGTAGTGCTCCAGCCAGAGAACCAAAAAATACTAAAGCAAGTTATATTAAGATCATTCCTTATTCCTACATGTTATCGCCAGGTAGCAGAGTGCTTCTTAGGGGTAGAACTGCTGTGGGGGAAAGCCACAGGCTCTGAAAAATCTGTGGCCTTCATGTGCTGTCATATAAATTGTAGTCACAACAGGTATTAGTTTACAGGCTTCAGCAGAGAAGCTGAGTACTTGAATGGACATGCAGAATAGCCTACTCTTCCAGGAGATCCAGCTAGAGCAGCAGTACATCATGTTAACTCTGAAGTGTAAGGAAGTTTCGGTTGCAAGTTCTGTGTTCACTTGGTAAATTAGGTAGAGGATTTGAGTTTTCTCTGGCACCTTCTGAAAGCACTACCATTTAACATTTGCTTCTTCCAGCCATGTCTCTGAGTATAACAAGAAAATGCAGACAGAAGGCACCAGTACTGTAACATAGAGCAGATACGTTAGTAGACATTGTTGGGAACGTATAATGTCTTTTGCTTTCTGCAAGAAAGGAGAAGTATGATTATAAAATCTAAACAGTCTAGCTGGAAAGGAAGGAAAAAGAATTGTGGAGCAGTGGCACTGAAAAATATACTGTTTTCTACATACATGAGAGTGGAGGGAGGAAGAGGGTTGGCACGAAATACGAAAGCCTCTTAAGCGTTTGCCACTTGTGAATTATACATCTCATTCTCACTAGTAGGCGTAAATGCATAATTCTAATCTGTTCCTATGACTTATTTATAACATGCAGTATAATGTAAATTCCATGCCTCCTTTGTAGAAGCTTAACATGCTGGTTAAGGTATGAAGATATTTCAGGGAACCTACACTAGCAACTTTCTTGGCATAGCCCTCTGTTGCCAGTTAAAGAGCATAAGCTTCAAACAATAAATTAAACTAGCTATACCCTCCATTTACAGGAGGAGTACAGACAGGATGTATGAAATGAGGATCAACAGATAATAAGAAAAGCATTCATCTTGAAATAAACTACTCTGCATTTTTATTATTTATGATAGTTACTGTTATTGATAAAGTACATGTGGAATAGAGAAAAAATCTGCAGCACCCATTGAATTTATGAGACTGGGGACAGATGCATGCTCTTTCTTTAATATCAGTGGCATTGATCGATCTGTATTTTTCCCTGATGATGGTTTATGCCATTATAACTGTTTGGTGGCTCCTTACTATTGAGTTATGGTTGCAAAGCACTTCACAAATGAGAGCAAGCCTCTGAACATTACATCCTAATCTGCACATCCTATAGATATGCCATCACAGAGGGCAGCTGACTGCACCACCTGTGATCTGTGTACCCACAAACATGATTTATTCTGATAATCCCAGTTAAGTTCATCACATCAGATTGTGGCAGTTGTTAGCTGATGACATTACTGACACTACGTGACATAAGTGGGTAGCACAACATGTGAGGTTGAAAAAAATTTGGGCTTTTCAGGGGTTTTTAAGTTTGGGTTTGTTTTTGTTGTTTGGTTGGTTTGGTTTTGGGGTTTCAATTTTTTTTTTTTTTTTCCTTTGGAGTAAAATATATAAAATGCACATAAACTTTTTTCTTTTTTAAAAAAGGGGGGAGGGGAATCCCAAATATTTTCCCCAACCACTTGTTGGCCATATTAATGACTTAATATCTATCTTATTATTCTGGTAAGGACAGAGGAAAGTAGATAGAAGTACAGTCTATTTCACTATGCTGCTAATTCTGTGAGCAGCTCAAAACCAGCTCAGCTTTTATAGTCGTGCAACAGATTTAACTTGCTATAAATTGTCTTGTTTAGGAACAGTGCTCAGAAGCTGAGTCCTCCCACTATAGCTGTTCCAGCACCACAGTAATTTTTAGCAAAACCCTGTATTCTCTGCCTATAATTCAGATATTCAGAGCTGTTCTGGTCCTGGAAAAGTGATAGTGTCTCTTCTTCAGAAACTTAAATCACATGATGCCTTGCCTGGATAGTGAGGGTTGTTCTCTACTAATCTTGCATGCGTGGGTCTATACAGAGTGGTGGAACAAGTTACCCATAATGGCTCTAAAAATGCATATACAGCTAAATAAAGCTCATAATTTATAAACCACTAATCTGTAATCTCTACTTGATAGCAGTTCAAGCAACCATTGTCATAGTTTTGTTTAGGTTCCAAATTCCAAATTAGATTAGTAATTCTGAAAATCCCACTTTTTAAATTTACTGGATGTCCTTTTCCTCCTGTGTTGCTGAAAGGGAGTTCATGGAAACACAGATCCTAATTGCTTTCCTATGTAGGACTTGGTATCTTATATACCTGCCTGGTTTGTCATCTTTGTTTCCTTCATACAGGTTGTTTTTTTAGACTCTCTTCCTAAAAGAGTGTTTGTAAGCCTGTGCTTTCTCACTGCCATTTTCCAGTCAGGCTTTATTTTTGTACTCTGCAATATATGCTATTCTGGATGAGACTGCACTATTGATTTATATAAAATGATAGTATTAGTTGATGATGATGCCTAATTATGATGGGACAGGGTAGCACATTAGGAATGTCAGGGGAAGGAAGGTTCCAAGGAGCTTTATGCATGCACCATGATTCTTCTGTGGTCAGTGACATGGGATGTCTTTACACATGAAATCAAGTAGATTAATTGGTGGTAAAATATTAAGAGAAGTTTAAATATCCTTGTCTGATGTTTCCCATCAATTTTTTCTAAACGGTATGGTATGTGATACTTGATTTGAGTTTTCTTCAATTGAGCACCTTCAGGGCTTCAAGCTAGTGGAGGGCAAGAACACCCTGGAAAAGCATAGAATCATAGTATTGTTAAGGCTGGAAGAGATTTTAAAGCATATCCAGTTCCAGTGTCTTCCACTAGAACAGGTTGCTCCAAGCCTCGTTCAACCTGGCCTTGAACACTGCCAGGGATGGAGCAGACACAGCTTCTCTGAGCATCCTGTGCCAGCGCCTCACCACCCTCACAGGGAAGGATTTCTTCTTAATATATGATCTAAATCTTCCCTCTGTCAGTTTAAAGCCATCTCCCCTTGTTCTGTCACTACAGGCCCTTGTCAAAAACCCCTCTTCAGCTTTCTTGTAGGTACCCTTTAGGTATTGGAAGACTGTTAGAAGGTCTCCCCAGAGCCTTCTTCAGGCTGACCAAGCCCAGCTCTCTCAGTCTATATTTGTAGAGAGCCCTCTTAACATCTTCATGGATTCATTCAAGTATTCACCTGTGGACTCATTCGAGCAGCTCCAGCTCCCTTTTATGTAAAGTACCTGTAGTAGCTATCTCAGGGGCATGCTTTTAAATAAGACTGGTATTGTTGTCTTCCAACTTTTGCAATGGGAAAGGAATAATATGCATGTTTAATTCAAAAGATATGTACCTTGCTAAGGTAAGATTTAAACTAGTAGTTTTACCACCACTACCACCCCCCACCAAAAAATGAAACAATAATCAGGAATAGATGCTAATTCAAGCCTTGTGAATTGTCCAGGATGGAACATAACATTTGAGGGATGAATTTGTGCTCAAAGTCGTACAAGAGTTTGGGCTGATAAAATGGCAGAAAGGTTTTCTGTGCAGTTAATGATTCTCAGAGCATTACCAAGGGATACTGTTACTAAATGTGAAAACAAATAGACTTTATAATCTTTGCTGTTAAGACATAATTACAATTAAAAGCATTAAAGTACTTTGGAGCTACCACTTTTCCAAAGGTGGAACTGTAGTTCCACCACATGCATATAGTATCTTCATTAATTATTTGAAATAATTGCAAACTGAAGTTTTCAAAGATCCTTTCTGTTGTGGTTTAAGCCCAGCTGGTAACTCAGAACCATGCAGCCACTTGCTCATTCTCTCCCTTCCACCCTTCCATCCCCATACCCGCTCCCAGAGAGATAGGGACAAGACTGGAAAGAATGTAACTCCCACATAGTTACATAGGGTTGAGATAAGAACAGTCCAGCAACTGAGGTATAACACAAGAGCACTGCTTCTACCACCAGTAATAATAATGATGAGGGAAATAACAAGGGAAGGGAATATAAAATTGGAAGGGGAAAAGGAAAGAAAACAATAAATACAAGTGATGCACAATACAACTGCTTAGCAACCTGCGAACTGATGCCCAGCCCATCCTGAGCAGCGATCTGGGCCTTACAGGTAACTCCCCCCATTTTCTATACTGGGCATGACCTGCTGTAATATGGAATACCCCTTTGGTTAGTTTGGATCAGGTGTCCTGTCTCTGCTTCCTCCCGGCTTTCCATGCCCCTCCTCACTGGCAGAGCATGAGAGACTGAAAAGTCCTACATCGGAATAAACATTACTTAGCAACAGCTAAAAACATTGGTGTTATCAGCGTTGTTCTCAGACTGAAGCTGAAAACACAGCACTGCACCAGCTACTAAGAAGGAGAAAAATAACTGTCACAGCTGAACCCAAACCACTTTTATTACAAACTTGCGCCAAAGGTTTTTTATTCTTAAATATATCCTTTTTACGCAGTCCAGCATATGACTGTCATGTTTTTGCTGCTCCCATATGATACATGGTTATACTCTTTAATTCCTCAGATGGGGGCCTGGAAGTTACACTTTTCGTGAATTTTTCTGAAGTGTGTAAATCTCAAATGAGGATTTGCTGCTTTATGAGTAATTTGGAAAAAGTTCAGCAATATTTAGTGATGAGGGAAGAGCTTACAAAATTCATCAGCATTTCTTGGACAGCTAGAAGCAAAGTTGGTTTGTCCATATGCCATTGTGTCAAAGTCTTTGCTGGTTAGAGAGCAGAAAAACAGCTTATGGTGCTTCCTGAAAATCATTATTTGTGACCCTGAGTTTATTTATCTCTATTTCTTGCCCTTGTTTTTAGTGGCTTCAAAAAAATTCTCTTAATTCTCATTTTGGAATATTCTTAGTTTTTAAATAATATCCAGCAGAATTTGCTGTTTCTTTAATTGATTGGCTAGTTCCACATCTGAAAGGCAGTTCATTGCTTTTTGGTACAATTAGGTATATGAGCACACTGCTTTCTGGGTCTTGATTGAGTTGCCTGTAGTAGGCAAGTGGTGTCATTTGTGATGCCCTGGTTTTTCCTGCAATATTGAGTGATGAGTGGGATGGCATGGGATTCACAAGAAATCTGTGAAAAAGATGGACCATATAATGGTTTCCAGAGAAGATTGTACATTAGCACTGGTTCTTCAAGAGTCAATATAATTAAGAGATTGGTGCTTTATAAATACAGAAAGCAGCATATACTATACTAAAAGTTATATATGAATTGTTGCTTGCTTTCAGAAAATGGAGGGAAAGAACTGCTAATGGTATCTGATGGAGCAAGCCTGATAATATGATCTTGGCACTTTATGAATTTGATTTTGTTTTTTGGTAGTGCATGAAGATCAGATAGGGACATTCTTGTATTTAGTGATGCAGATTTATGGTCCCAAAGGGTTTGCCTTCTAATTAAAAATTAAGTTTCTCTGAGATAATTTAACAAACTATGAGAAAGGAGATGAAAGAACAGAATAAGAGTGTGAGTTGAAGTAGTCTTCAGTCTACCTACATTTACAATGTGGCGATTGGAATTCTTTGGAAGTGTTTCATCTTTATACTCTCTCAGCAGGTTTCCTTTGTTGTGCTGCTAACAGTCTCTTGCTGATGTATTATTTTCCTTTGAATATAGCAATGGGATAGCTATTGTCTCAATTATTTTCCTCAGAGAAACTATGTAGGGTTCCTTACACAAGTCACTTTTCAGCTGAATGCTCACCAAGACAGGACATTGCCATTTCTGGTCCTTACAATCAATGCCTGAAACCAGGGAGAGTGGAAACAGGGTGGAAGAGGGGAGGAAAGAAGGGTATGTGACTCTCTTGCTGTAAATGTGAATACAAAATGCTGCATATTACAGAGAAATGAAGACATTATAGACGTTAATACTGTATTACTTTTTAACTGTGGTGTACTCTGACATCTTGACAATAAAATGAAGTTCTTAAATCTCTAATTTTGGACTTTTTTTTTTTTTTTATCTACAAACAATGTTTTTCTTCTCTTAGTAACATCTCTCAAATTCCATGCTAAAAGTAGCACTGTAGTGTTGCATATTATCTTTCAATGACTACCCATTAAATTTGATCAAAGCAAAGTAAGTGTTGTTATTGACCATGCAAACGGGGTCATTCTTTATTCTTTCTGTCTCATGCATTGATTGTGCTATAAGACCTTATGCTGGTGGTTATTAGAAACTAGATATACACCAAGCACTATAGTTAGATTTATCATATTTAAGATTGTTGCTTTGGTTAGTGTGGCAAGTTCTGCATATACCACATATATAATAAATGTAGTGGTATGCGAATGTTGATGTTAATGTTAGACACTATAGTTATATTTTTTTTTGCTGATATGTGAGTTAGAAAAGAATTTAGTTTGTTTGTATTGTCCCTGGGGTCAAAGAGATGGAAGGGCAGGTTGGGTCCTTCCTCTTCCCCTCCTCTGCCCTTCTTCTTCCTTCCCTCCACCTCTTTCTTTGGGGAAGGGAAATAATGGGTTTTTAACAGATATGTGGTGTTTTAGTTTAGCTTTATCTTGTTCTGGTTTTCATGTGAAAAATGCAATAATTTTTCTGTCTCCCTGCTACCGTAATAGAATGATTCGAGGGAATCTTGTGCCCCCAAGAAAGTCTCTTTTTTTTTGCTCTTTAGTGCTCTTTGCCCTTCTGAATCCAGAAATGAGTACAAGACCAAATCCCGAATTTAGGCTTTTCTCCTAATTTTTAAGTTTAGATTTGTTTTGGTAAGAAGTGATTTAGAAGAGTAGTTATTGTAAAATTGCAATAAAAACCATTTGATATTATTTTAAAGTAATGCAGGACACAGGAATTATGGAACACACAGGAATATAGCTCGATCAAGCAAATGTATAAAAAAGCTTTCAGCTTTTGCTGTGAGTTAATAAGAAAATAACTGTCTGCTTATTGGGTTGATTCTGTAAGTTGAGATCAATTAAATTCTTCCAGTGGCAGTGTGAAATCAATTGTAAAATAACGCATAAACTCATACCCTATATTGTAAATGATGGTTTGTTTGACATTAATCACTGTTTTTTCCATGCACTGGGGTGCGTTTTCTTGTAACACATTTCTGGATAATGCTTGTGGATCCATTTCTAACGTGTTTGAGAGGGATCTGTTTATCATGTCCACAATTGCCTGTATTTGATCTTATGCAAATCATGCAATCAAGCAAATGGAAAGCAAGGCATTGTTGCTAGAGGACCTTGATAAATGGTGGCTTTGTAGTTTTAAGAACCTCCTCCCTTATTGTTCAAATTCGTGTTTGTATCTGTAGTTTTTTAATTCATTGATCCATTTTGAAACCCTTTGAACTTTAAATAGGAAAATATCTGCCAAATCAGATTGTGACAAATAACTGCAGTAATTATGATATAATATGGTTTCTAATGTTCAGTTTGTCAGTTTCTCGTTCAAACCTTTTAGAAATGCTATTTAAACTGTATTCATGGGCACATCCAAACCTTGATGAAGTCTATGAATTTTCCTTGACTGAAAAGCTCATGCTTTGAGTGACATTCCTATGTCTCTAAGTTCTGTGTTTATTGCTACTGCTCACACTAACACAGTTTTTCTTTTTAGGCTTTATCCCACCTAAATCTTTAGATACCATTGAAGCATTCTATTTAACATTTATTAATCAAAATACATTAGCAGTATTAAATCAAGACAAGGAATACGCATCTTTTATCCTGTTGCTTTTTCCATTCCAGGCACTGCGATGCACGTAGTAACTTGCAGTCACTTATTTTTTTCAGGGAGGGAAATAAAACATCTTCCATTCTCTTCAACTTTGACAAAGTTCCTCCCTCTTCAAATTTAAGTAGATATTTCCAGAAACTCATGCATGCCAGTAGTCTCACCCCAGCTACTGAGTGCATCAACTCTGGGTTTCAGTTCAAGCTACCTATTTTAAAAAACAGTTCCTTAAAGGAGAGAAAAATTTCCCTCCCCAACCCCCATCACAAATCTGTGTACAAAAAAAACAGTGTTCACCACAAATAAATGGAAAAAGAGAGATATACTTCTTCTTCTCCCTTCTTTTGTGTTTTATTTGCTCTGCTAAGTGAAGCTGCACAATATAGTTTCATTTTAGAGAAGAATGTGTGTTTATTGTTTGCAAGGATATAAATTAAATAGGTGCACGGATTGCTTTCAGCTGTTCCTTTTATGATTGGTAAAAGTAAAATATTTCTCATCACTTTCTTGCCCACACAGAATATGGAATATCTGATACTTGTGTCACAGACTTCCATCTCCATTTGTACTTTCTGTGACTTCTCAGATGGCAGCTGCAAGGAAGAAAGGATGCAGGAAGTTGTACACTAATGAGGGCAATACCATTGATACAGTGTGTGGAGTTTACTTTCTCCACTTGCTGAGCCAGCTTGAGCACCTGCTCTGGAGTGTGTTTTCCCCCTCTCACCCACATAAGCACTGCTTAACCCTGGTGGAATCAGACCCATTATGTTGATTAAACATGTCACTGTGTTACAGGCATTCACTTGATGATTTTTTTTTTTTTGACTTTTTTTTGACTCACACTTTGCCTTGTGCTCTATAGTGCAAAACCACTGAATGATAACACCTTCTCAATAGTGCCAGTTCATTCTCTCCTCACACACAGTGGAGTAAATCAGAAGGGATTCCATTCCAGCAGGGACTGTGGACATATGATGTGAAAACTAACGAAAAAGAACTTGGGTCTATAACATTTCTGCTTTAGTGATGTTTCTGTTATTGATCTTTTAATTTGTCTCATCAATATTTTTACACAAAATGATAACTTGATATTATTTGGCTCTGAAATCACCTACATTTGCTGTGTCTTGCAAAAACCCACAACTTTTCTGGCATACTAAAATGTCTATCTATAGCATCTGCATTTTACTTGTATACCTTAATACTGTTGCCAAAAGCTCAATTAGAAATTCCTTCTTAAAGGATTTGCTCATTAAGATTCTGTGATTTTTATTTTAATATAAAAAATAAAAGAAAAAGGTTAGGAAATAATGTCTGCATTACTTTCCTACTATAATTTTTCTGACAAACATTCTTTTATTAGTATTGGGGAGAATAGATGAGGTTGAAGAGCTTTTAGAATATTTATTCAGCAAAGTGGCTATGTTTTAGTCACCATTTTCTACTGTAATTGAAATAGCTTCATAATAAATTACCATTTAATAGTTGTATTGCTATAGCATTAGACAAGTTGTCTTTAGTGAAATATATATTACAAATGTTTGTCATTTGTGCAGCTGAAGGCAAGCAAAGAAAGAACAGACCAGTATGAGTGGTGGCAACAATGAGTTTCCTTTGTGTTCATGGTTATAATGAAATGAATCCTTGTATGTATTGTTGCTTGACATTCATGTACCATATGTCACGTTTTTAAAGAAAATGCAACCTGGCTGTGTAAATAAACCTGTACTTGTTTTTCCATTAATTTGATTTGATTTAATCATCTTAAAGGTGTTCATTTGCCACTGTAGTGAACTGATGTAGTATGTAGCACCTGAGAGGCTAACGTCTTTCTTTTTGTTTGGGTGGTATGCATTCAAGTGTAAATGTACTGTACAATGGGGTCATCTTGACTAATACCTGTCCCATAGACCTGTTAATAGTTAAAATTTGCAATTATTTGCTATTAATCAGCAAGTATACATTCACTCCTCTTGGACAAATGTAAAATGTCTAAGACATACAGGTCCCTCTTCCTCTTGGTTTTGTGAATTCACTACTCTCTGACAGTTATAGAAAAATAGGGTAAAATTAATATACAAAGTAAACTAATATTCCTTTTTTTCCCCCTAGATTTAACTGTTTTTACGCCACACCAGTTTCTGCTCACTGCATGCACACTTGCTGGCTGTACAAACAGTTCCCAGGTCACCTTGTTTACAGCACAGCTACCACCGTCTCATGTAGATGCCCCAATCCTGACGGTTTTGGATCCTAGAACAATATATGCACAGTAAGTAATGATTTCTTCTTTCCTGACAACACAATAGTGCATCAGTTTATTCAAGAATTCCAGTGAGTTCAATCAGGGGAAGGGTTTGTGACATAAAATTAAATTTATTATGATTAAATGCATAGAAGTGATTAGTTTAGTGGTTCTGTGAACCTTCTGATTATCACTTGCCAACTTAATTTCCATTTTGTCTTTACGCAATCAGTATAACCTACATATGGGCATAGCCTCTGAAAAACTTCAGTGCAAGATATGTTCTGGTGATATGCCTGTTTTGTAGCCCCTGCTTTGTGTGTTATGGTAATCATTTATCTATTGAGTACAAATATTATATTAGAGGTATGCCTTTGACTTGGTTACACAACTATGTTTTCAAATTCTTACAAAAACCCCACAAAGTCCCCTAACCAAAGCATTATATTTTTCAGTATGGTCTGAATCTTTGCTGATCTTAATCGTATTTTGCTTTTATTTGCAGATGGAAAGAGCCAGTAGCAGCAAATGGAATCCTAGATCGCTATATGATTTATATTGCCAGAAATGAGCAGAATTTTACACAGTGGAATGTAATCTATAACAGCACAGAACTTTTTCTGGATTTTACTATTCATCAGCTTTTCCCGGGTACTGAATACCTCATAAAACTAGCTGTAAGTTTTAAAGATGTGTAGTAGAGGTGTAAAGTAGTGAAAATTACTCTGATGTGGTTAACATCTTGAGTACTTGATGGTTCATGCATCCTCTTTCTTTAATATCTTTCTGAAACCAAGGTGGATGGGCCATCCTGAACAAGTGTTTTGTTTCAAAACTGGCCCTCAAAAAACAGGTATATAATTTAAACACAGAATTTTTACCAGAACTATATGAAAGACTTAAAATCTTATATTCAATAGTTTCTTGTATTTGGTTAGTCTTTCACATTTTGTACTGTGGTAATTTGCTATTTCTTCATGAAGTCTGTGTGTAGAAGGAAATAGCAGAAAGGAAAAGAGTTCAGTATAAAACAGCAGTTTGTTTATTCAAAACGATATAAAAGTCCTTCATGTTTTCATTACATATCTTTCTTACTAGTTTTATTTTATGATGACAGAGAAGAGCTTCAGCTCAGTAACAAACTTGAAAATATATGTATAAAAGCATTGGATTGTCCCTTGTTTTAAGCACACTGTTCATTTTATAACAATACCTATATAAGGATATTTGCTTTGATAAATGCCATAGAAAAATATTCTGCTCTTGATTATGAATAAATTTACATTTATGTAGACTGGGTATGCATTCATTTTTTTTTTAGCATGCTCTTGAATGTTCTAAATATTATACCACAAAAAATAAGCTACCTTCAGGTGATGATAAGGAGCTGACTTGAACTTGAAAAAGCAAGGATATTCAGTCTAATTAAAGCTTAGATTCATGTTGAAATTAATTCATTTGTGCCTAGATATTTCAGCATAGTAAATTGTATAGCATATAAAATAGCAGCAGGTCCAAAACTAGGGCAGTACTGCAACCGGCATTTTGTGCCTTTTAGCGTAAAAATGGGACTATCAGAAGAATTTGTGTTGCCCTTCACTGTGCGACAGCTCTTCCATGCCCCTGCCCAGCTCCTCTGTGTCTGGGCACAAGGAGAGAGGATCAGGGGAGAATTAACAGCTAGGATCTGGAGAGCAACTGGAACTGCTTCTTTTGGTGGCTCAACCTTGGAACATGGTTAAAACAAGTGGACTTCATTTGTACAGCTTTTCCATAAGTTACTGAATACATTTTTAGGAATCTTTTATGTTAATATTTTTATTTCCCACTTGATTGGTGGTTTTGATTTGTTTTTTAATATTTGCATTGCATCAGTGGTAACCAGAAAGTAAGAAAAGATAATTCCTCTGGTGATGTAAATATCAGATTTACCTGGATAAAATGCAATCATCTGTGATAGGCAGGTTAAAAGACCTAAATGTCCTTGCAGTTTTGAAGACGGCAAGTCTAAAAGTGCCCATTATCTCTGAGGTGTGATAGCTTTCTTAAAACATTTGGATCCATTGTATTTAGAACTTGTCAGGCTACTTTGAGAAGAATGTCATGTTAGGGATTTACAAGTTACCAAGTTTCAGTGTGTACAAATGTCAACACTGACTGTAGTAAAGCCATATCACACGCACGCACCTGGAAGAAATGGAAATATTTAGTGTTTCACATATAATTTAATAGGAATTGCAATAAAACTTTTAAAGTAAAGACAACAATAGAATACTTTCAGCACTGGGAATTAATGCCTGCTTTCTTTGGTTAGAATGAAGTAGTTACATCACTTTGAACCTTTCCCTTTCCCTTATTTCACAGGTAATACTAATTTTGTTTTGTATCCATTCAAAAACTGGTCTTGGTTATGTGGGAAATTTTAAGTTGAGTCAGCAAAAGTTGCTGCTTTGGACGCAGGAATCAGGATCCTCATCAGCAGAATTGTCAGCGCCTTACAGGCTGCTGGCTTTAGTTTTTGTATTACAGGTTAATATAAGTACACAAAGTTAACAAAATGTTTACCTTAGTATGTTCTTACCAGTTTTTGCAATTTATTCCTCCATTTAATATGTAGTAATTGTATTCATAACTGAGTGAAGCAGCTTTTATAAGCAAATCGACTGCTTCCTTCCAAAAGTCAGCTGAGAAGTTTTAAAGTCATACCTCCATGTATCAGTGCAAAGGAACTTGCTTTTGCTCTGTTCATGCTCTAAGATGGATGAGTGTGAGCCAGGCCAATCTGAAAGCAAAAGTAAAGCTGAAAGGCTGCATTTAGTACCCGGGGTGGCTCACCTATTTCTGTGATTTGAGTGCTTTTGTGGTTCAACTGTTAAGCTAGTATCTCCTCATGGCTGTGTTTTGTCTAAGCCAGCTCTGGTGATAAGGGGAGGATTGCTGTGTGGTGTCTTGTTATGTGGTTTATACCTGTCTTTTGGTTGTCTTGATGTCTAGGTATTTTTTGCAAAATTTGCCTCAAATATGTTTCTCGGTGAAGTTTAGAATGGCACAATGGGGCTCAATCTAGGTGTAGGATTTCATGGCTTTAAGGTTACTGGGTGTGATAGTCTCAGCATTGCCCAGTCTATTTGGATACACTGATCTAAAAACCCATTGTTTAAAATGTAGATGAGCTTTCTATTACTGATTTTTACTAGAAGAATCAGACGCTTCATTCCCCAGCAAGTTTCAGGGATACACAAATTGACTTTCGCAAAATTCAAGAAATAAATGGGAAGGCTGCTGTTACTGAGCCCTTGAATGAAAAAGTGCTCCACTGTTGAGGAAAGCTCAGTGGAACTTGTTTAACAAGGTAATAAGGAATGTGCAAGGAAGAGATCTTCCAGAGCTGGTGTTTTCAGCTTCTTCATTAAGCCAATACAAGTGAAATAATTAGAAGAATAGTTTGCATTTTCTGGAAGAATAATGTTCTTAAATATTTTCCTAATAAAAATACTAACAATTATATGAGCATTGTCTAAGCTGACTTTTAAACACTATCATGTTTCAAGTAAATGCCATTTTTGCAAAACTGGGGTTGCATTCTTTCATCTTTATTAGATAGCCCAGACTGAACGCAGTCTGTAGTTGCATTGGGAGTGTAATTTCCAGTGACATAAGCACAATCTTGATACATAAAATAGACTCTCATTTATAAACAGTTCTTACTTTTACCCATAAATTGTTAGCAGGATAGGAAAGGTATTGACTGCTCTCTGATTTGAAACACACTGGAAAACAGAAATTGAAGCTAATCCTTTCAAATAAAATATACTAGCTTGAAAGAAACATTTTATTTCTGGAGATATGGACAATGTTTTATTTCCTTTATGTACAGATGATCCAGAACACACACTTCAGTGCATGAGCAACTCTTAAAAAATAGATGATTCTGTAAGTTTTAATTAGAAGTATGTCTGAATCTGAATCTTTGTTGAATTTGGGTTTTGATTTATTTTATTTCTAAACAATAAAAATAAATAAGCTAAGGAAACTTTAAATCCAGTATAGAGTTTCTATATTCTTGTTTGGACTTTTTTAACTTCTGTAAGAGCACCAGTCTCTTTTCACTCATCTTAGTGCAAGTAATTGGAGAACCAGCACATGTAAGGACCGTAGCTGTGGAGTCTTATGTGTAAAAATGTAAAACTTTAAAAGCTTGTTGTGAGGTGATATTCACTTTTTTTTTTTTCACATTGTATTGTTTCTTAAGCAAAATACAAAAGTAATGTAATCCATCTTTCTTGTCTGGTAGCTGAAAGATTTATTATTCATAAACATGTAGTAATAACTGTTACATACTGATTTATAATAGCATTTTTATACTCTTTTAATTTCACCTGCACATCACTGTGTGTGCTTTCATGAAGTGCAGACAGTCTTGAATGACATGTTTTTTCTCAATGACTAGTCATCATGATAATTTCAGTGCATGGAGAGTTGATCAGTATATTCTGTGAGAGCTTTTCAGTCAATTCCAGCAGTTTTGCACTGTAAATGATATCTTTTGTATTTTTTTTAGGTTTGTTTTATTTTTCACTGCAGCTACAAAAGCAGTGGAAAACTAGTTGTAATTATGACTCACACTTACAAGCAATATGCTGCGAGTCAGATGTTAGTATAATGTTTTAGGTACATTCTACCTAAAAACTAAGTATCATATGTAGCACATCTTGTTGTTTAAGAAGAGAAGGAAACAAATCTGTTCTAAGAACTGTATCTTCACAAGCTTATTTCAGATATGCAAAAATTGTAAAACTTCACAGAAAAGCATTGCTAAAATTATTGGCATTACATTAAAACATGTTTATTTGTTTCGATTCATATTTTAAGGCTTGCACTGCAGGTGGATGTTCAATAAGTGAAGCTAGCACAGCTATAACAGATGAGAGTACACCAGAAGGTGTTCCTGCTCCAAAAGCCCAGTCATATTCATCTGACTCCTTTAACATCTCATGGACTAAGCCTGAGTATCCGAATGGTAAGTGAACTCTTCTAGCCTCAAGTTAAAAAGATGATTAGTAAAGGTAAATTAATATTCTAAATGGCAGCTTATATGTGGTGCTTAATTTTTAATGATCATTTTAGCACATAAAATACCTGAGATAGTATCATTGTCTGCAGCTAGGAGATTGTGGGGTTTCAGCTTGTCGCATGGTTTTAGTGGCTCAAAAGTGCTCCCTTTTGATAGTTTGTGTGTACTGCATCTCATTGTTTTACGTTTTCCAGGACAGCTGAGCTGAGGAATAGGCATTCTTGGAGAATATCAGTCTAGGACGCTGATTTCACCTTTCAATAAAATTTTTATTTCTTTTACATTAATTGATAAGTAATATTAGATTTTTGTTATACTCAGTCCTTTTGAAGGTGTACATTCCCATGGCTGTGGAAGTTAAATAATATACTTTCTTTTGTTTAGAAATGCTTTCCATGGTGAAATATATGTGTGTATAAAACTTTCAGGAAGATCTGCATTTCTAACACTACTGCACAGTATCATGTGGTGTTGAAAGTTACCATGTTTTTATTATCGTGCATGTAACAGTTTAAAGCACAACAGAGGATGTTATATAGACAGAAATCACTGAATTTAAAGTAACAAATTTTTTTATTGCCTTATCATATTCATATATATATAAATTATTTCTCACAGTGGTTTTACATGAATTTAATTTTTCCTCTTCAAGTCTTTTCCCCACCTTTAACTGTGTGGCACAACACATCCTACTTTGTAAAATTTCACTACAAGGCACTTTAAATAATCCCCCCAAAATTGGTAATTGTAAAAGTTACATATATATAATATTATGTATGGTCTTACATTGCTTTTAGAAAGAAATAAGAGTATGTCACCTGTTGTTCAATAATGTATTGGATAATTTGTGATTCTGTATGTGGGAGTCATATTGGAAGTTTTTGCCTCCTAGCTCTTTAAAAGCCCTCTAATCCTGTATCCAAAATTCCATATGTGGCAAAAACTTAGAGGAAGACAAAGAGGAAGGAAAAAGGGGAGGGGTAAAGGATGTGGCTGGGAGCAGTGGGAAAGGAAGGCAGAAAGAGCATATATATGGCTTAGTGGCTAAAATCTGAATAATTTTACGTGCGGTAGTTCATGTCATAAACTGTTCCTACCATCCCTTCATTGTGGGGAAAAAATCCAACTAGTTTAGACAGTGGTTTAAGTATTGAAATAAATATATATACATACATTTATTTATACATGCATATCAACAACACAAAAGATAAAGACCTATAGTTTGATAACTGAATTTCCACAAGCTCCATTAAAACAACTAAAAATTGGGAATGCATGCCTAAATTTGCTTATAATTTCTTATTGTTAATACAATATTTACTATGTACAGCTTAGCTCTCATTTTAAATACAGTAAATAGGTTATTAAGAAACAACTGAGGGTGTTAGTACACCCTCACCGAAAAATAACTGGGCTCCAGTTTTGATTGAATTTAAGGCTAATTAATATTATTTTGTGGGAAAAAAATATATTTCATTTCATAGAAAACATGAAAAAATACGCTTAATTCTTTGTTAAAAGTTGCTTCAAAAATATTATTTATGTACCAGGTAGAGAAAAAAGACATTTGGAAGGTGATATACTGAATATATTTTTAATATGCACATTTTCTTTTGTCTTATTTTCAAAGTAGCAATAAAATGGTTGATGGTGCATGGCACAGAGTTATACAACTTCACAGCAGAGCCGTCTATTTCTGTCACATACATGTCACATATGTGGATAGTGTAATATAAGCTATATTGACCATTTAGTTGAGGGTGAAGATATGGAGAGGCTTATAAAATGATTACTAGATGATCTTTAAGTTCCCTTCCAAACCTAGCCATTCTGTGATTCTGTGATATGACATGTAGCATCAGATACTCTGTTTTGAGCCTCCACTGTTCTAGTGGTCTCAATAAAGAGTCATATATTCTTTATAACATATCTATTACAGTCTTGCCGTATAGTTGGAGATAAAATTAAGTCTTGATCTGAACTGTATCTTCCAAGGCTATATGGAATTTGTATGGGAAATATTAGGTACAGTAATTAGTTATTCAGTGAACTAATCCATTACTTGTTCCTGAAAATGCCTGTGCTTGTGACAGAAGATTTGTGCTTGTAGTCAGTAAAATCTACATAGATAAAAGTACGTTTGCCTAAGATTTGACCTCTAGATTGTACCTGAAGAGTGGAATGGTTGTAGTCTGAATCTAAATGAATGTTGAATCTAAAGGTTCAAAGCCTTTTTTCATCTTTAATGTTTGGAATATCGTTGACAGATTATGTGGTCTTACCCAGGGAAGGAAGAGGAGGAAGAAAAAGGGAAGAGTGTGTAGCTATTTTCAGTTTAAGCTTTATTTGCTTTGTTGGTTTTCTTTAAGTGAAACATAATTGTACTATAGTCAATAGAGATTTTGTCTTAAATGAAACCAAGATTTAATCTAGCTACCTAGACTTAGTAATTATAAACGACATCTTTTCATGGTGACTATGTGTTGCTCACAAAGCCTTGTGCTTAACACAAAAATGTGCTATACTTTGCAATACTTCATGGATGGTAAACTTCAGGCATATCTATAAAGTCCTTAAAAGCTGGTAATATTTGGGCTGACTTTGAACTTTTTCTCAGTATGCTTTGGAAACATAGAGTGGTGAAATAGAGAGGCTAAGTTATTTATCCTTGGCCAAAAAGAATTATTAGCTAATTCAGAAAAATGGCTTCCCGTCTCAAAGTCAAAGTCAGACTAAGAGCTCTTTTGTTCTGAAATGTACTTTATTCTTTCTTTTCATTCTGTAATCTTCTCCATCAGAGAAAAAAAGCTCACAGTGCTGACCAGCTGCTCCTCAGAGTGTGAATGCTGCAAGGTGCTGTGGCTTTAGGAACACTTTAAAATACTTGTCCAGTTAATGAACACTTAGTTATAGTGGGGATCCCATGGAGGCACGTATGACACTCATGTTAATATCAAATGATCACATTATGATTCTTGCTGTTACCAGAAATATCAAAGGAATTAATAATGATTTGTCGATTCCTGTAAAGGGTTATTGCTACTGAGGTAGATACTAAAAGTGCTGAAGGCATTTTTGGTTGGTTGTTTGGTTGGGGTTTTTTTTCCTGTAAAACACATCTTTAATGCCAGTGTTCACATTTTTACTATGAGATAAATGTTTGTTAACATACATATATATGTATATATTGTATATCTGCACACGCATGCACATGTACCATATATATATACATGATGTTCTGATGTAAATTATATATATATAATTTGTTTATTTGATGTAGAGCAATTATCAACCATTAATGGCCTTGCTTTTCAAGCAACTAGACACGGAACCCCAAGGGACTTTTGCTTTAGGAAGCCTTTCAAATGTGGTAGGATTGATAATGTGAGATTTACAAGAACTTTCTCCCACACACACATCTCTGGTATCTGACTTGAGTTTAGCCTCTTGCTTTTCTAGAATTGAGGAGTATGTGAATCACTTCACCATATGCAGCTCTGCATTGTTTTGTCATATATATCTTTTGAAGTGTAACTCTTCAATAGCTCTTCAGCTGGAACAGTGGTGCATACATTTTTATTTAAGAAGCATTTCTCCATTCAGTAGAGAGGAAAATCTTTTCTCAGTTTCAAACAGTATCTTCCTCAATGTAGTTTCAAACAATTTGGTTTAAAGGGAAGGAAATTTTAATATATTTTTACAATACTAAGATGTTTTCTATAATGAGGAGATCAGAAAGCATCCTCTGAACTGAACTCACTTCTAATGCACCCTATATCTTAGCATTTCTTGGCCTTAAGATTTAAATATAGCGTTTAGAAAAGGAGAATATTCAGAAGGAAGAAAGATGGAGGAATAGCCAGGGGGTGGGGGGGTAGATATTCTTTTGCAATCTCAACTTCCAAAATCTAAGACAATCTGTAAAATTTAGTCTTTAGTTTATTCAGTTCTAAACACTCTGTATGTACAGTCTGTACAGGATTCCTGCTATCCTGTCATGCACCTTTGGAAGAACAGATTTAGGTTTTCTTATAAATGAGATAAGCAATCATCCGCAATTTTAGAGTTAGTATTAGCCCATTACACCAGAACCATTCTCTCATCTATCTAAAAGTCTTGATAATATTTGTTTGAGTTTGAAAGTGTGTTTTCTTTCTTTAGTTTTAATATGCAAGTAATAGTTTACTTCAGGACTTTTTCTAGCGCATACTTAGAAGGAAACAGCTATCAGTATTGGTTTATGTGTGGTTTTGTTTAGAAAAGTGGGTTCAACTGTTTTCCAAACAGGATCCTTCCACCCATCAGTTCCTGATTTATCATAGTTATAGCACTGGCCTAAGTTGTCCTTCTATGCCTCAATTATAATGTAGATCACAATCTTTTTTTCTAAGCCCAAAGTTGTTAATAAGTGAGATGGTTTTGTTTGTCTCTATGCTTCTTGTGTAGACAGGCATATGCAGAATAGGCTGTGAAACACAATTGCCTCGGTTTTCCTGATTCCAAGGTGATGTGGGCTGCTATTCAGAAACAAATTTGTTAAGGGATGGTCTTTGAAACAGTGCAGTTGTTTTCAAAAGATGCAATCCACTTGCAAGGTTTTCAACAGTAAAAGATGGGAGGGTGTGTTTCTTCTAAGTAAGTGTTGTATACAAAGTTCTGCTAAACACTTGCTTCACTATAAACTGTTTGACTGTACTGCTGCTACTACCACCCTAATGTCTGTAGGGTTAGTTTTCTTCTAAGCGTTGTAGCTGTTTTGATATTGAGTGCTATCACATTGTTTTATAGGTATTATTACTAGCTATGGATTGTATATGGATGGCGTTCTGGTGCAAAATTCATCACAGCTAAGTTGTTATGCTTATGGACTTCCTCCTTGGAGTCTGCATTCCTTCAGAGTCCAGGCGTGTACTGCAAAAGGCTGTGCTTTGAGTCCATTGGTGAGTACCTTAATTTGCATTCTGGGAGCATAGCAAATGTCAGATGACAGTGAATATAGGAGTAAATGGTTATGATTCACTCTGGTCAGTACTAACCCATCTGTCAAAATGTGACATTTAAAAAAAAGCAACCCTATTTAAGAGCTGCTAAGGATTTGATAGGTCATTGTTAGGCACCATTCCAAAGCAGAACAGGAGTACAGAGAAAGAAAGGCAAAATTTGAGACTGAAGCACACATTATTGACATAAAATAGGGTTAATATGTTTGAAAGGTGCAGATGTGCTTTAGCTAGATTTATAAGGACATATATAAAGAAAGAGGTACTCTTCCAGTAATGGGCAAATTTCTAGCTGCCTGACTGAAAGGATGGAAGTTAATTTGAAAATTGCAGAAGCCAGAAGTGCAACATGAGCAAGGA
Organism: Psilopsiagon aurifrons; assembly: GCA_025447955.1. Taxonomy (NCBI): domain Eukaryota; kingdom Metazoa; phylum Chordata; class Aves; order Psittaciformes; family Psittacidae; genus Psilopsiagon; species Psilopsiagon aurifrons. The sequence goes on from JAOEHY010014814.1 coordinate 33,425, forward strand.
AAATACAGTGATTCATAAATATCTTTTGAATACAAGTATGTTATCATGATATTATACTGACCTGTTTTAACAGTCTTGTAAAAAACCTATTTTGTTCAGGATTTGAGAAAACAGAAGTATTAAATTTGACACGTGAAAAACAAGCTTTCTGAGGCCTTTTTAGTTTTTTAAAGGTTTTTGGACACGTAGCTGAACTGTTAAATCCATTATGATTTCATAGTACTCTGGTTCCCTGGTGGTCTAGTGGCTAGGATTCGGCGCTTTCACCTGCCGTCCAGCGCTGTTTTTGCTCATATTCTACTTGCTATAATTAATAAAATTGTAATTGGATTATGATCCGTTGTGGTCGCAATTTATAACAGTACTGTAGCTGATGAATAGCTGGAATAATATCTACTATGCTTGATTTTGTTTTCAAGCATAACTGAGAAAGAAACCTGTGTTAATTCTGAGATCTATTTTTTTTTGTTGTTGTTTAATTCAGCTTTATGTGTGTATTTTTAATTTTGCTAACAAGAAAAGGAAGAAATGGGGAAAAGCAGAAGATTAGGGAGCTTTTTTCATGTTGTTCTGTTTATTTTTGTCATAAGTTATAATACTACTACATTGTGCTCTGAAAAGAACTTCTAGGTTTTATTTTTATGATATAATTCCTTAGTCACATTTCCAGTATTCTTTCCAAGACTGCTTTCTTTCGAATGCTGGTAATATCATCTATCTGTAGAAGAAGACTAGCCTTTATAGCCATTAAACATTTTATAGCTTGCTTTACTTAGAAGGATATTTACTCTTAAAAGCTTGAATGGCTTTTTGCCAGTTTTTCTTGTACATTTTATACAACTTCACATATACCCCAAAACCAAACCTTGTTTTAAGATATTTAATGTGCAATAACTTAACCCATTTTGTTGGTAGCAATGTTTAAGATAAGTAATTACCAGACTTTGCATACAGATGGAATATGTATGTTTTCAGTACTTCTGTCTTATCAAATAAGCATCAAAAGGACAGAACAGAACATCGGTAGTTAGGGTTTTAAAAAGTATTTTTAGTAGACTTTTTTTACATCTCCACTGAAGTGCAGACTTGTCATTTGACTTTTGAAACAGTTCAAAGTAGGGGTCGCTTGTATCTGGTACTCATCTGCATCCCATGATTAGTACGTAAAATGTTTTCCAACGCTAGTGATCCATCTCTAATCACAGGAATTACAACATCTTTATTTAGGCTCACTTAAGTGTTGCATCTGCATTAGATTTCTTGAAAGATTTTTGTATCAAGTACAAAATAAATCTTAACACTTTAAAAAAAATGAATAAAAAGAAAACCCACATATTTTGTCTTTAAATAGTTGAGGAAACATCTTCCAGAAGTAAACTGATATGCTTCCAGCTATTTTTGTTGCTGATTCTGTGCCCTAATTAATGAATGAGTGCTATGTGACTATCCTAAATATGGGATTGCTCCATCTTATGTTTCTGAAGGTAGCTCTGAAGATCTTAAATCAGTTATGAGAGCATTAGAAACTATTATGTTTCAATATTAGATAGCTTGTGTTTAGTTTATTTTTGTCAGTGTCTGATTTAAGTGAGATGCAGGTTGGTAGCATGTAAATTAAGAAATACTAATTTTTAATCTCTTTCTAGTAAAGCCAAGATAACCTTTTTGTATCTGTTCTAATTGAGTTTTTTTTGCTTTTAAAAAGCAAATATAAACATGGATTGTGAAGAAATAGTGTAACCTCTAATATATCGTTTTGAGGAATTTAGGAGATCTGAAAATCTGCTGATTTTGAAATGTGTTAGCTCTTGGAAATACCTTGTGAATAAATGTAAATGGGCAACGCTGAACGTTTGTCACCTCTACCCACTGCTAATAAACCTAAATTTCAGGTCTTCAGCTTATGTGCACACTAGTACTCATTTTTTCAATTCAGATGGATGACTGTGTTTTCCAATATTATTATTATTGCTATCATGTTATTGTGTTATTTATATGATAGCAAAGTATTTTTTAAGTTATTAATAACCACATCTCACAATTCACAGAATTGTGTAAAAAGTAATGTATAGAAAAATAAATATGAAACAGGTTTTCTATGCCTTGTTTTCATTTACAGAATGTGCATTTTAACAACAAAGAGTATTGTTAAAATACACTGAAGAGATGTAGCTGTGGAGGACAATGCATTAAATTCTATTAATATTTCTTACACTAAAAAGAATAGCAGGTAATAAAGAAAAGGCTAGAGACACAATACAGCTGTCGCAGCTGTTTAGGATGTAGTACATATTGCTATAAGTTCATACTGTTTTAAGAATATTTTAATCCTTTTCAGTAGAAAAATTGCTTAGAATTCATTTCTCCATGTTTCTGTTGAGGTGAGATCAGAGTACCTGCATTTAGCAGCACAACTAACTATACAGGAATTTCTTTTAGCTTAGAAAGCGCAATTTAGTGCAGTTCTTCCATAAGGATGTTTTTGACTGAAATATCCAAAGAATCAATGTAGCACTGATCCAATGAATCTATGAAGCAGTTGTTTATTTTAAGCATGTACTTTATCCTGTTCACTTTACTGCAGCTGCTCAGCTTCCTTAAATATAGTACTGTGTGAATATAGAAACACATGTAGAGATAGTGATGTGCTTCAGCGATACAGCCTGGCACTTGTTAACAATAAGCTTTCAAAAGTGTACATGCTAAAAAGTAAAGTGTTTATGTTTCAAGGACAGAGCAAACATGTTTGGTTGTTTTGATGGCAGGTGTGGCACATGAAAAATAACATTTATCATCACTCCCATGAACTTGTATTTGTGAGCACTTAGAAAGGTGTGAAACCATCTTCTACCTTAGAAAATACCAAATAAATCATGTATGAGAAACAAACTTGTTGCCATAAATAAAGTATTAGCAAATTATTTTGTTCCATAGCACTGTTCAGTACAAGTCGTGAAACTTCAGTGCTAAATTCCTGTAATATTGAATGAGTATTTACATTAAAAAGTTGTCATATTTTATTTTCTCTTGAAGGCCTACTTTTTATTGCAAATTTAATCTGTTAAGTGAAATTAAAGGATAATTTGGGGAGCAACACTCTTCGAAGAATATTTTTTTCTCTGTCAAATATCTGTAATAATTTACTACAGCATTTAAATGCATTTTCCTTACAGTTGTCTTTTAAAATACAGAAACTAAAAAAAAATCTGTGGTGTTCTACTTCTGCTTTGTCTGCTAATGCTAAGCTGAGATCACTCACCCACATGAGGTGTAGCGGTGCTTTTTAAGAAATGAATTACTCTTTTTCAGTTTCTTGTTCCCTGTTCCTTACAGATGTCTCTGTATAAAGTATGTTAGTTGCTGGACAACTTCAAGCAAATGCAGATGAAATGAAAGTAAAATGCTTCAAAATTAAGATGCAGTGTTTTTTCCTGATAAATAACTTTTCTTTTTATCTTGCATTTCTCATTCCTTCTTTTTTTATAAACCATGACAACAAACCTTGATCTTATGGCTGAACTTCCAGACAGAAGCTCGGACCATGGAAGCTTCCCCACAGGGAACAATTGATGTGTTTGCTACTGTTGATGGGTCCAAAGAAGTTCAATTAAAATGGCTTTCCCCAAATAATCCTAATGGAATATTGGCTTACACAGTCCTTGTCACTGGTCTCTTCTATGCTGATCAAGGTAATATTTTTTTCCTTTGTAATAAGCGTAAACCTAGCATTGATATTCCATTTAATTTTTTCCTTAATTCCTTTAGCATGTGTATTTCCTGCTTGTTTTTTCACTCCATTGATTATTTTAGAATTATCAATTTTATTCTTTAAGAACAGTTCCTTTGATTTATGGTTCTTTACATTTCTACAAGCACATAAATTGCCAAATAAAGATAAGCCTCCTTCACTCAATTTGCTGTCTAGATATACACATAGAGCCTTATCTCACAACCTTAACTCAGATAAGGAAGCTGGACTCACCAAATTTCAGATCATTTGCTTATAGAAGTGTGAGGCATTCATGAGAGTTGTTCATAATATAGTTGATCACGGGTATATTTGAAATTTATGTAAGCAGGCAGAAAGAAATAAAGCTTACAAACAGCCAGGTACCTAAAAATGTATGCAGTGAAATTAGACACTCCTAAAAAGAAGAAAGGAAAAGTGACTCTATTTCTTTATAACAAACCGACTCAACATCTGAATCAAAAGTTATATGTTGAATCTTACTGTATTGTGGGGAGCTCTGATATTTCCACTAGTTTTTTGTGGGTTGGACTTTATTTCTTGTGTATTTTAAACCTGAACATAGCAATGTGGTCTTAGTGCAAATATTACTGAATCAGAGCAGGCAGAGTTAGACAGGGATGTTAGCCTTGTGTGAAAGGCTATATAACTCACTAAAGAATGTAAAGAGACATGTTTTCCAAATGTGTTACACGAAGTGTGTATTTTTCAGTTGCAAGTAAAATGCTGTGTCCTCTGATTATTATAAAGATGTAAAAGACTTGGGCAGTGAGTAAAAATGAATGTTCACAAAATGCATGTGAGTGTTTAATATGTCAATTTGAGCTATTAAGCATGCTCTAAGGTATAATAAATAATAAAATATTGTACACAAATAATATTCATGAGTTATACCTAACAATATTGTCATTAATTTTTAGTGCACTTTAAATGGCATGACTGACATCAGGCAACTCTACAAATGTTTTCTTATGAATCTTATACAAAATTGGGTTTGAAAATAATGTTTGGCTGACATTTGATCCTTCTATGTACTGTACACAAATTTAATCGGTCTTGTATATGCTGTAACAGATACACAATTGAATCAATGATGGCTTCATAAATTGCTGCTTTTTTCTGCTCAGAATGAGAGAGATTTGTTGTTTCCAGTATTGGTGCTAAAGAGAACATACACGCTGTAATTGCTGTCCTCTACAAGGTAGTACCTAAATGAACTTGTTTCTGTGCTGTTTGAAGAAACACAACCATTGAAGAATTTAATGTGTGGTAGGCAGTCTGAGCTGACCCTTCACAAAGGGTGTTGTGTTCCCTTTTTTATGCAATGAAGGCTTTGATGTATTCTGCTGTGAAGCACTTGTGTAAGATTAGGAGGAGAAGGAGTGAGGATCAGTTTGAAAAAGAGGAGCAACATTTTGGCTGGACCCCTGACAGCACAGCCATTTCCGCCAAGGCAGCAGGGTGAATAATGCAAAAGCCATATTCCCCTTGTGTTTAATCTTGCATTGTTTTTGCAGAGGAAATTTCTGCTTCCTTTGTAAGTCGTGTCATCCTCGGTTGTCATCCCGTCTCTCAAACCATCAAAACGGTATTAAATGTTGCAAAGCTGTGCAGCTAGAGAACTTTCGAAAGTCAGAACCCATTTGCAGAGCAGCCCTTGTAGAAAATGTATTCTGTTCTCGGCAGAATTTTCCTTCAGTTCTTTCCACTGAGAAGTTTACTGATTTCTCCCAGTGGAATCTACTGGAATTTATCGGTTCATGGTTGGCAGTCACAGATTAAGGTAAATGTCGATCCGTAATGACCCTCTACATGTTAGTATTGCAGTAAAGCTGGGCTTTTATGTCAAAGATATCGGAGAGGGAGCTATTACACATGACAGGGGTGATCAAGGGACTCCAGACCAAGGCAAGCATTATTAAATATTGACTAGTTCTGTGATTTATGTAGAGCTGGAGGAAAAAAGTGACTTTTTAACCATTATATATTCTTCAGCAACGAAAACCAGCCATTTATCTCCTGCTGGTAATAAAGAACAGAGTGCCTGCATATTTTAGTAGAGGGAAAACCTGGCCTTATTAATGAGATGGACTCTTTCATGATAACATTTCAGTTTGCTAATTGCCAAAAGCAAAACAGGCAAATTGGAAGCAATTAAAAGAGTTGACTTAAAGTGCCTACTATGTTAGTTCAAGTCAGGAGAGCTGGGTGGTGGTGAAAGAATCATTGGGGAATGGAACACAGAAAATTTCATTACATTTGTTCACTGTTGCTGAAACTTTGCAATGCTAAATAAATAAAGCATATTTTCCCCAAGAAGTCAGAGCTCTAGCACTTGGCATTTATGCTGGCTGTTTTGGAGTTATGCAGGAAGGAAATTAAGGATTAATTCATCAAACTTATATAAGACATCATCTGTTTGGTATATTTACACAAAGCTTATTGAATTGTCTGATGGCTAATTGGTATTTTCTTGACATAACTAACAACTCTGTTACATCCTTTGCTGCAGCTTCTGTTAAAGGGGCAGGGATTAAAATTGTAAAAATTGGAGGTGGAACTTACCTGAAAGGGCTATATATAGACATCAAAATATTTACACCCATCTCTTGAATTGGTGGCCCCCTCAGCAGTAGGTTAAGCTGTCAGTTTGGGAAGCTTGGGAAACATATTTTGGATCTTGTATCTGAAATGTCACATAAGTAAGTTTCGAAGATTGTTGCCTAACGAGAGTTTGTTGCGGTAACCCCATCGATGCTTTGTAATTTCTGTGTATACAGCTCTCAATAGAAAAATCTTCATTTACCTTCACTATTATTATTAAAATCTCAAGGTTTTTTGTAGGAATATGAATCTTTAATAGATGAACATGCAATTTCCTGAACAGTACAGTCACCTCTTTTGAAGAAGTTAAACTCTGTTCTGTTGCAAAACATTTCATAAATTATTAGATGTCACAATAATGTCTGTTATCAAAGAAGGTGAGATTGGGGAGATTTTGCTTGGCTGTCTGGCTGGCCCAGTCATTCCAGCTATGACCTGTTCTTATTTGGAAATATGGATGCTAAACTGCATAATGCCAAAAACTGCTTTAAAAAAATCCCATCAGATACAGAGTATTATGAAGAAAACATCGCAGATTTTGGCAACATATATAAAAATTTAGTATTTATTTACTTATTGGCTATCTCTTTCTAAACAAAGTAGAATTAGAGAGAAATGGAGCCAAAGAAACCTGAATAAATGCCTAAGCATGTCAGGACATATTGCAGAGGTAGCTATAGTTTGACAATATGGGATTATTGTGTTTGATCAAAGCATTGCTTTCATTTTCTCTCTTTTCCAACTGTAGCTTACCTATATGGGAGCTGGAAGGTCTACATTCAAACCTAGCATATCTCCCTGGCTTTTTTTTTTTTTTTCCTCTTTCCTTTTAAGTAAGAGATGTTACACCTCTGAGGGATGGACTCATGAGATAACACTTTAAAAAGTGTGTGAAATCTTTCTGTATAAGTAGAACCCCTGGACAGGGCAAAAGCTACCACTATGAGAAAGTGATTTTTTTGTACTGCATGTTGTAATTCTATATTTTTACACCACCATCCCTAATGTATATTGTGAAACTCTGCTTGATGTGTTGTTATCTTATCAGTGTCCTACTATAGCATATGGTATGTTGAGATAACAGGTCAACAGCATGAAAAGTGTTTAAATAACATATAACTTAACACTTTCTCTGTCATGAGCTTGTTATTCCAACACTTCAGAGACATCAGCTCATCTCATGCTTCAATATTCTGTAGATCTCCCCAGGCTTGGCTCCTTTTTCACTCTGTTCCACATCTTTCAAATTTCACATATGTAAAATATATCTCTGTCTGACTCCTAATATTTTAAATACATTGTGGGTTTTTTTTTTACCAAACGCCATTCGTATTGTTTGTTTAAGGTACCATATAACTGTCCATCCAGCTGTTTTTTACACAAATACATACCTCATAGGAACTAAAAGTGAACAGTCTTGGAGCTTATGAATTATTTCCTTATTTTAGTGATTTGTATTTCATTCCTAACTCTTTTCTAATGAGGCCAGATCATCTTAAATAATTTTCAAATTATGTAAAGTTGGTATTTTAGTTTTTTTTTTTGGGGGGGGTGGGGAATATTTATTATCTAACAGTAAAAACAGCCTTACATCAGTAAAGAGTACATTGTAATGCATAAAAGCAAGAGAGAGTGTTCAAGTTGTCCAGAATTCTTCAAATTCCTGACTTTTGAATCCAATATTAATGTTGCATAATGCATGGGAGACTTCAACCTGCCAGATGTCTGTTGGCAGTACAACACAGCAGAGAGGAGGCAGTCCAGGAAGTTCTTGGAAGGTGTGGAAGATAGCTTCCTAACCCAGCTAGTGAGTGAGCCAGCTAGGGGAGATGCCTGGTTAGATGTGCTGTTCAGAAACAGAGAAAGACTGGTGAGTGATGTGTTGTGGTGTAATATGGAGGCTGTCTTGGGCAAAGTGATCATGAAATGGTTGAATTTGCAATCTTTGGAGAAGTCAGGAGAAAGGTCAGCAAAACCTTAGACTTCCAGAGGGCTGACTTTGGTCTGTTTAGGACACTGGTGGACTCCCTTGGAAACAGTGCTGGTGGACAAAGGGGTCCAGGAAGGCTGGACACTCTTCAAGAATAAAATCTTCAAGGCGCAGGAGCAGGCATTCCCTATGTGCCAAAAACCAAACCGGTGGGGAAGAGACCTGCCTGCCTGAACAGGGAGATAGTACTGGAACTCAGGAAAAAAGAGAATCTGTCACCTGTGGAAGAAGGGACTGTTGCCTCATGAAGAGTACAGGGATGTTACATTATGTAGAGAGAAAGTTAGAAAGGCGAAGCCACAGCTGGAACTAAAATCTGCCACTGCCATAAATGATAATAAAAAATGCTTTTACAAAAACATGAGGAGTAAAAGGAAGGGCAAAGAAGAACCTCCATCCTTTACTGGATACCAGGGGAAGCCTGCTGACCAAGGATGAGGAAAAGGCTGAGGTACTTAGTGCCACCTTTGCCTCAGGCTTTAATAGTCAGACCAGCATTCTCCAGGTACTCAGTCCCCTGAGCTGGATGAGGAGAGATAAGGAGCTGCTCCACTTGGACATACACAAGTCTATGGGGCCAGATGGGTTCCACACAAGAGGGCTGAAGGCACTGACAGAGGAGCTCGCCAAGCCACTCTCCATCACTTATGAGCAGTCCTTTGAAAGTACTTGTTAAAATACAGGAAGAAGCTTTTTTGAGTCTATTTCGCCTTTCCGATCCGTAAGTGCATGTTTTCCAAAAGAGTATTTTTCCCAGCAAACTGTATATAGGGATCAAAGATGATTTTAGAAACAGGGCTCTGTTCCGGTTCTGCAGTGCTCAGGGAACATATTTTTCCTGCAAAGGCAAGTTGCTTTGCCTCAAGTCATTTAAATCCTGGCTCCTCCATGGAAGAAGCCTTAAAGAGGAGTTTGTTTTGCAAATGGTTAGGCCAGAGCATGAAAAACTTGTATTACCAGACCACAAATAGTTTTTCCTCTTAAAACAGGGTTAAAGTTCTTGTTATTACCTGTTATTCTTCCAGTTCTCAGAGTACTTGAGAGGGATAGAAAGGTGACAGAACCAGACCTATTTCCTTCAAGTAGTTTTCCTCATTCAGCCCTATTTACCCTCAGGGTGCTTTAGGTTATGTACAGGGTCATTTTTAATTGCATCTGGGTATCTGAAATTAAGTCGTTGTACAGGAAGAATCAGGTATTGCCTCTTTTCCAGAGCAGATAGTTGAAGGAAATTCTTATCTTCCTACCTGTGTCAGATGACTGCATTAGCACAAAACCTGAATCCAAATCTGTAGTCCCCTGGATGTTGTGGTGCATTTGAATGCAAGTTTGACATAAAGAGAATCCTTAATTAACTATATGCCCTTAGGGAGTTTCACAGCATGAAGTTGCAGGCTTATACTCAGAACTCTTTGTTGCTCATGAATGTAGAAGGCAGTGTACATTATTTTAGTTTGTTTTGTTTTTGTTTTTTTTTTTTTTACTTGTAGCTTCTGTTGTTGACATATCATCCCACTGTTCTTACTTTTCAGCAATGTAGTTCATCTGGTACTTTTGTAAAGGGAAAACTATTCATCTGGTAACTGGTTATTTAGAGATGCTGTATCAGAAAGCTTCTTTGCAGCCTACTCATTCTCTTGGCAAACTGCAGAATGCTGACAGCAGAAGGCAACATTTTCTAGTAAAAAGAAAAAATCCCAGCTGCTACATCTATAAACAAGTTGTCTTTTGCATATATACATTAGAATGTTGTTCATCTAAGCTTTTTAGTTTAATATTTACTATCTCTGTAAATAAATAGATGAAACACAGATCATCTATTAATTTGGCTTCTATTAGAAGGTTTGCCTTACAATTGTGATTGAGCACAGTGCTTTCAGTACACTCTTCAATCAGAATTCAAATATGTTAAGCATCAAGCTAGTGCATACAAACAATGTCTGCTGGGGGAAGACATGCCACCTGCATATGCCAGCAGAAGTGGGGAGAGGAATACTGAAGGCCCTTAAAATTCCTAACCCCTTTTGTGTTGAAGGGTAGAGAATGGAGAATGAAAATTCTGTGGGATGTTTCTTCAAAGCTGCAGAGGAAGGGGAAAGTGGTTTACATTTACATCTGACAATTTAAAAAGAACATTTTTTGAGAATTAAACGTGTTTCAGAAATTACTAAAACATTTCTGAGAGACTTGTTAGGACAATTTTCATAATAAATTTATTTTAGACATGGCAGTTTGTATAATTATCTCAAAATATAAATATCCAAGAGTAGATTTGCTTTTACAGTTGCTGCAACTGAATATGCAGTACCTGACAATGAATACAAGTTCAGATGTACTTTAATATTAACAAGAAAAATTCTCTTTCAAAAATGGCAGTATAGAATCATAGAATAGTTAGGGCTGGAAAGGACCTTAAGATCATCTAGTTCCAACCCCCCTGCCATGGGCAGAGACACCTCCCACTAAACCATATCACCCAAGGCTATGTAAAACCTGGCCTTGAACACTGCCAGCAATGGAGCATTCACAACTTCCCTGGTGTCGTGGTTTAAGCCATAAATCAGCCACGCAGTTTGTTCACTCACTTCCCCCTTTTTCTTCCCTCTGCTCCT
>JAOEHY010014815.1:6255-26568 GCA_025447955.1 Psilopsiagon aurifrons
ACTGCTCTATGGAAGGTGTCCCTGCCCGTGGCAGGGGTTGGAGCTGGAGGAGCTTTAAGCTCCCTTCAACCCAAACCTGTATGGAATTCCCTGATTCTAAGTCAGTGTCATTGTGTGAAGTCATGTTAAAAACCTGATTATTCAGATTCCTCCTTCTTGCCTGGCAATACCCTTATTGCATTGGCATAGATGTTTTTCAAGGCAACCATGGCCATCAAATAAAGCAGCTGCCCAAATGTACAGACAAGCACACTGAATAGCAACAACAGGTTCACAATGGTTGGCAGTTGTCCTCCTACACTGCTTCCATAGACGAGCAAACGGATCACGGGATGATGCGGGAGGAATTACCACAACATGGTGCTTTGAGGCAGGGCCAGACCCTGGCAGACCTGGTAGATAGATCCTGTGAGGAAGAGGAGGATTTCCATTCTGGATGCCTCATGTTTAGCCTGAAAACATGCACAGAGCCAGGTCGAGCCACACGGGAGGAGTGGCTGAAGTGGAGCAGCAAAGGACGAGATGAAGACTTGTGGAATGGTCATACAGGGAGGGACCTGGAGTTCAGCATGGGTGCTCCACAGAGCTTTTACCAAACCCTTGTACTGCCTAATTTGCCTAAAAATAGATTTAATAATATAATATATAATACATAATATCTATCTAAAGCTTTCAAGTTCTTTGGTGTACTAAAGTACTTCAGGTCTAACTGGAGAGGATCTGAGTACAGCAAAGATTGTTATATAGCATAGGTTCAGCACAGTGACTTTGGGCAATGGCAGTGCAAACCAGAAGTCTTTAAAGCAAGCAAGCCACAGCCTTCACAGACCACCATGTCTTTTGGTTTGCGGAGAGCTGGGTGTGAGGAGGTGAATTTAACTGGAATGGAGGGAAACACGGGCCTCGGCTGGGACTTACTGTGCCATGGAGAGCTCAGGGAAGGGCTCAGGACCGGCGCCGTGCGGGAGAAGAGCTGTGTGAGGGCCGCGAGGGGCGGATTAGTGCCGCCATCGCAGCGGACCCCTCAGGTACCGCGCTCCGGTGCTGAGGGGGGCTCATGGCCGCCATGTTCCCTGCGGCACGCCCGGGGTGTTCGTCCCTCCGGAAAGGGGAGTTCCCGCTCTGCTCTCTGGTTGAGGTCCCCGCTCACGTCTGCCATGCTCTGGTGCTCATCCCCACACAGTCCTTCATCCCGTCTCCTCCACACTCAGTCTCTCCCAGCTCCTGCCTCTGGCCTCCCTGGCCTCTCCATCCCCGCTTCCTTCAGACATCCACAACATTCCCCCACATTATTCACCCTTTGCCCAACCTTTCCTGAGCTGCACTTCCCTGGCATGAGCTGGGCAGGGACTGTGGCTCCACAGGACCCATCCCTCTGTGTGCCCTTACCCCTAGGAAGCATGGTGGTGGCCCCTCCATCCTGTGTGGAGAGGAAGAGGATGCACACACGCCATTGTTGCCCAGTGCAAGGTAACTCATACCTGGACAGAGAGATGCACAAAGCACTGTGTGGGTCCACCAGTGATGTGCTGTACCCATGAAGAGAGAAGAACATCTTCTCAGAGAGATTCTGCCTCAAGCAGTGCTTTGGGCTTGGTGGAAGAAGAGCTAAATATGATGTCTGCTGTTAGGAAGTTACTTGTCCCTTTCTGCCTCTTTTGTCCTTTAAAATGGAGGTGGATGTGCAGGTGAGCTCCCATTAAAGGCTATTCCGCTTTTGTCTCCGCAGGGAGCAGGGATGGGCAGGGACAGACACTGCAGTGCTTCCCGGAGAAGGACTGGGAGGACAACCCCTTTCCCCAGGGCATCGAGCTGGTGAGTGCCATCCATCACAGCTGGTGATGTGCCATCCATCACAGCTGGTGATGTGCCATCCCTCGGGATCGGGACACCGGGAAGCATGGCCAGGGCATGCGGCGGGCAACACGTGGCACTGTGTGCACCCACCTCGATGGGCACTGCAGGGTCTGAGCAGGGCATCCACCACACTGGGGTCCCTCCTGCCACAGCTCCAGCTCTGGAAAACCACAGATCCAGTGTGCTGAGCCATGCACAGGATGCTGCACGCCCTGCCCAGGGCTGGCTCTGTCCTGGCTGCTGTGCTCCCCATCCTGCTCTGTGGACAGATGTCTGGGATGCTGGAACATCCTGAACATCCAGAACATCCTAGAGGAGCTGCATGGATGCAGTATCAGTATGAGCAGCCCCATCACAGATAGCATAGCTCTGCCACAGTTAAGCCTCTCCCAAGTGAATGCTCCATCCCTGGTGGTGTTCAAGGCCAGGTTGGACATAGCCTTGGGTGGCATGGTTTAGTGGGAGGTGTCCCTGCCCGTGGCAGGGGGTTGGAACTGGATGAGCTTAAGGTCCTTTCCAACCCTGACTATTCTGTGATCTTATGTCTTTTTCAAGGGGTTCAGATGCTTTGCTCATGGGATCAACCCAAATAAACTCACTTGTGTCTACACTGAGGGTGATTGGAAATCAATGGTATCCTAGTTCCTGTTACTTCCTGCTCCCAAATGTTAATGTATTTCTTTTAAAGCTATGGAAATGCCTCCTGACAACACTGCAGCGTGTATAGATACGTGTACCCACATCTATATGTGTGTATCTACATCTATAAACAAACATACGCACACCATACTCCAAGCACCAGTTGTGGTTTAAGAACTCATGTGCCTCTTAGGAATCTAATAGATTGCTGGTTGGTTTTAAATTCCTCAGATGAGCAGAAAAATCACCCAACTTCCTCACCGCATTGGAAAACGTTCCTTTGTGTCTTAGGGTCCAAATTCATTACCCAACAGTCGCTGTTCCCCTCTGCAGCAGCAGATAAACCATGGGGGTTTGGGTCCAAATCTGAACGTTAAGGCAGGAGCAGGTTTCCAGTTTGAAACAGTCAGACACTGACTGCCAGAATGTGTTGCACTGTTAAACGGAATATAAAGGACACCACAGATGCTTCTAATAATTCCAGTTTCAAGTCAATTCTCCCTCCTTTGTCTTTAAGAGCTTTTGATGTGTAGTCACAATATTGTCTTTCTCTCTGTTTTTAATAATTTTATATTACCTCAGCAATATAACTGTCCTGAAATATACTGAACTTTAATCTCTGAGAGATCAAACAGGAAGAAATATGATGGGATAGGGAGCGGCTGACTTGGGGGCAATATTCTCTCCTCCTATAAAAGATAGCCCACAGCAAGATAAAAATTGCTTCTCGGATTCCATGAACATCACATCTTTAAGAGAGGCTTCCAGGCCCATGGAGGGAGCGCACTCGGGGCCACAAAACCCCATCGCCATTGAAGATGCAGGCAAAAGAACTCCCACAGAACTCGAGGATGTGGTTTGGGTGACTACATGCTTTCAGATTGGTCCCAGCACCCTCAGACCTCCTCGGTTTAGCCATGCTCTGCAAGTCGAACAGCTGAAAACATAGGCAACATGGGCTAGTGTAAAGCATCCCTGCCCATGGCAGGGAGGTGGAACTGGATGATCTTAAGGACCTTTCCAAGCCAAACCACTCTATGAATCTGTATCATTTGGCTACTCTCTTTTCACTGGAAGAAATGTGCTGGCCCTGCCTCGAGAGAAAGAAATACCTGGGACACAGGTATTACCATGAAGCCATGATACCTGGGGAGGGGAATTTAGGAATCAGTAGGCAGATATCAGGGGCACAAAGGAGGTGCTCCTTCAAAAGAAAGCTAGTTCTTCCTCTCCAAAAGACATTTGCTTTCCATTAGCTTAACCCGGTTGCTTCATTTTTCCACTGAGGTTCCCCAGCAGAACCAGAGGTGGTGAAGTTCAGCCTAGTGTGGCTTCTCATTCCATCCCTGACCACAGCAATGATGAATTCGTATTCTAAAGAAATACTGGTTAAAATAGTGTAACGTACAGTAAAAATGCTGTCATTTTTTCTGCAAATAATAATAAAAAAAGACCTGTGTTTGGTTTATTTCAGTGCTTTGGAACAAAACTCAATTTTTGTACAAAACTCTGTTAACAGGTCTTTTTTTGCTGGCTTGGGAACCTGCTTTATAACATGCTCTGTATATGCACCTGAACCATTTGTGAACCTGTGCACCTCTCACAGGTACACACTGAAGGTTCAGGGTTTCATTAAGTTTGGTAAAACTCCTAAGGACTCTCCAGAAGGTAGAGAATTGGATTCAGACACCACTAAAAAGACTCCTGTGGATTTCAATGTGTTTTCTGCCAAGACATAAGGAACAAAGTGAATTTCTTATACAAAAGTGGCCTTCCTGTGAGATCACCCCCTTTGCCACATGTAGATACCCCTCCATTCCTGCCTGCAGCTTCACCAGGTTCATGAGTTTCTGATTAATATCCAGAGTTTATAACCAGTTATTGCATCTTATGCTTGCATGGGAAGGGTGGATGATAAAGTCATAGCTACCTCATATAGAATCATAGAACGGTTTGGGTTGGAAGGGATCTTAAAGCTCATCTAGTTTCAACTCCCTGCCATGGGCAGGGACACCTTCCACCTCATGCTTTGATGTGACACGGTGTGGGGTGGCTTTGCCCATCGCCTTCTTCTCACCAGCACTACTCAGTGTCTCCTCAAAGGCAGTCCTCTCTATGTAGCTCCTCTTCTTACCCTAAGCTGCGCCTGGCCTTACCCAAGCTAATGGTGTGCAACAGAAGAGAACAGGCATCCTTTGGACAAGTGACTCCACTTTGTGAGGAGGCAAAGACAACGTTCAGACACGCTGCAAAGAGTAGGTCCGGCCAGCGAGCCAAATACCTCCTGTAAAGACAGGAACTAGAGCCAACAGATGTTGAAGGTGCTCATTCCATACAACTGGGTCCCTGGGGATCAGCATGTGTTTGTACTTGAGATCGTTTTTGTATCACCCGCCTCAGTGTCAGGAGTGTTTTGAGTTAGGTGGAGATTGTAAAGTTCTTCTGCTGAATGTAGGTTACAGAACAGGACTGGAACAGAAAGCAAATGTTAAGTATTTCCAAGCATTTCCAAGCCTGCAACCTTCTTGGAGATCTTTATTCCTGCAAAGCAAATACCAGAGTCCGTTTTGACAATTTCTCATGCTCTGGATAAACATATGCTGGTTATTTCTGACTTTTCCAGCCCAAATTTCTGCACAAGCAGCTCTCTGCTTTGCCTCCTGCTTTCAATCCAGAGAATGCAGAAACACAGGATAATCACTCCTCTGTGGGAATGAAGGACACAAATCTCTGGTGCAGACCCTGCATCTTGGTCTTTAAATCAGCAAATATTTACTCTCTTGTTCAGAAATATAAGCTAACCTGGAGGGAATGAGATTCTCCAGCTCGAAGGCTCACTAAACAGTGTTTACTCACAGTTTTATTTCCAAACCTCTAGAGCTTCCCAATCCATTACCACTTTTCCAAGACTCTTGGCTGTCCTATCTCTTTGTAGGAAGAAGGGATGATGATTCTAGCACGTAGGATTAGGAATCTGGAAAATTACCTCGTCCTTTGTTTTGGGACAGAAATAGCTTTCATCAGCATGTCTGCATTCCCACCTCAGGAGTAATTCCTTAATTTCTGGCAACATTTATTTTCACATTATCTAATGGTTTTGTAGATGATTTTCTTTCCCCCTCTAATCCCTCCCTGATGAATTCCTGCCTCCCTGCATTAGTATTTGTTCCCTCTGCCTCAGTTGTGAGCCAGACCATGATTTCAGCCTCGCAGCTCACACACATCACCCGCTGAGAGAGGCAGAGCAAGGCAGGAAGAGGCTTTTGCAAGAGTTTTCAGGTGTATTGCTCAGTGCCGCTTTACATCTGTGAATAAAATACTTTAAGGACACAACTTACTTTAAAATACAGGGTAAAAACCCTGTGTGGGCTTGCAGCGTAACTCCTGGGTTTTCAATGTAAAACCACAGAGTGTGAGGGGTTATTTTATGACTCCCGTTGCTGCTCCATGAAGTATTAAGTTCTTGCTTTCTTATAACAGTGATTAAACCCAAGGATGCAAATTCACAGCTTACCTGGTAAGAAAACAGTCCCGTGGCAGCCAAGCATGTATCATACTGATGTGAGTGTGGCTCCTGTTTGCCTTTACAGAATTGAACTGAGTTAATGGCATTGTACCCAGTATGTTCAGATTTGGCCTGATGGGACATACATCACTTAGCACCTCAACTGACAGAGACCATCTGTTCATATGTCTCATGAGCTGATTCCACAGCCACTTTTCCCAGCCTGGAGATGAAAAGAGCCTCCTGAAGATGCTTCCATTTTCTTCACACGTTCAGTGAAGGAAGTTGCTTAACAGGAATGAGCAAATACTTTGCTATCATTAATTGTGATATCTCAGAATCTTTTTCAGCCATTTGCTTGCAGAAAGGTCTGTGTGTCAACTGTGGCACCAAGATTCTTATTTCCCCATTGACTTCATTTACAGCATGTTCTTTACTAAAGAACTTGCAACAACAGCATAACCTAAGGAGCACAGGCTTATCTGGCTGCATAGTCTCTTCTGTTTCTGAAACCAGATAGTTACGAAGTGGCAGCTTGTCTTTGAACTGGCACTACTGGAATTTCAAGCTCTTAATGGCACAAGCTCAGAAATCCCATAAGAAGAACGGATGGGGAAAAAAGGTAAAAGGCTTCCTCCTTCTCAGTGCATTTGCTGCTTAAGATGCAAAAGAATTGTCTGCACTGATGGGATTGCTCAAAAAATGATGCAGGAGTAGATCAGATAAAAGATGAATCAAGAACAACAATATTGTATATGGAACCTCATCAACTTCAACAAGGATAAATGCAGGGTCCCTTGGCCCAAGGCAGGGAGGTTGGAACTAGATTATCTTTAAGGTCCCTTCCAACCCAAACTAGTCTGTGGTACTATGGATGTGAGAAAGAGCAATTCCCTGGCTTCTGCTTATGTTTACAGCTGTGGCTCAGAGAAAACTATCTCATCATTCCTACAGAATACCTCTGTTCAGAAGTGATGTTTTAGGACCTGAGTCTGATAAGCTGACACAGGTACGGAAGTTAAGAAGATACAATTATGGACTGAATCTTTAGTCAAAACTAAATTCTAGCTGACATGTAACACACCTTCATTACTGATCCAGACGTAAACTCAATACATGTGGGAGCTCACATCCCAGGTTCTTAAAACACCTCATGAGTTACAAAAGTCCCTACTAACCAATTACTGATTGCTCTTAATCTGCAATGCCTGCAATGCAGAGGAAGTTTGTCAGCTCTGGATGCAGCAGGACATAAAACTTAAGTGAGAGGCGATGCTTGGTGTGGAGCAGAATAGCACAAGAACAGCACAGCAAGAACTGCTTCCTTCTCATGGAGTAGTTCATGCCATCCCGCTTCTTCTGTGTGCTCTGCAAATAGTTGCACAGTCAAATATCGATGTAAGCCTCTGTATGTCACCCCCGAGTAATCTGTCTGCAAATATCATTTGCAAAACTCTCACGTCCCATTTAAGTGAGCATTTCTCACTGAGCCCAGTGAACAGGTTTCAGCTCTTATTAAACACAAAACATTTCAAGTTCCTTATACCAAGATGAAGAAAATACCACTAAGTTTAGTTAAACCAATGTTTTAATAAACAGCAGCATAAAATAATCAGTGTTTAATATCATCTCTGGCATGTGAAATACAAAAATGCACATATCTTAATTATAAAATAGCCTTTGTTATTACATTTTCATGCTTGCCTAATTGAAATGCCCATAATTAATAACTCAATCATCAAGTAATACAGTGATTAAAAGCATGCAGTGAAAACAAAGAAAAATATTTGTATAAGGTAGTGGCTGAATATCACCGTAATATATTTCAAGAACATCTACATCGGGGTAAAAAGAAACAGACCAAGAGAGAAAATGCAGAGATGTATTTTCACTTCTGCTGTACAAAACATCATCACACTTTTGTGCAAAAGAGATAAAAATAAAGTCATATCATACAACACTGTCAACTGAGCAAAAAGATTGGTTTTCGTTCCGTGTACAATAAAAATACTTATTCCGTATAAAAAAAAGTCTGTGAAAAACTGTCACGTCCACAGCACTTCTGTAACTCATTAAAGTGGTTTCAAATGAAGAATGGATTGCTTAGACCTGAATGAATTGTTAGTAATTATACAAATGTTGTCTTTCCAAGTTGGAAGTTAACACCAATTCACATTATTAGACAAAATTGCTATCCATGGATTTGCTGCCTGATGGAATGTGAGTCCCCCTCTTTTTCAGGGTTACTGGAGTTGTAGTCACTGAAATTACACATTGATCTGAAACAATAAATATTCCTGGGAAAACTGATTGTCATATATAAAACGGTGGTTTGGAGCTTTTCCATAACACAGTTGCACAGCAACAAAAGGATATAAAATTTCTGGTTTAACTACTTAGATTATGAAATGTTATCTTTGAAGAAGTTGATTCAGGATCTGAAATTAAAACACTTTAATTTCATCTCCTTTAAGGCAATTTCTTAGAACTCCAGCCTTCTGGAGCAGCCAAGAGCAGATGATCTCTGCAGGCTGCAAGTTGATAACACAACCTATTGTGCTGTCATATAAATGACTCCTTTTGGTCTGAATCTGAACTCAGACTCCCAACTTACCGAGGAGACCCAAATCCTACCTGAAGTCATTCACTCCTCTCTGATCTCATCTTTGAAACATCATCCTTGACTGCAAAATTTAGACATTTTCACTAGCTACTGGACCTGAAATTGCACCCCCAGTAGCAATCCCAAAATTTGCATCTCCTAAAAAAGAGACAAGTATTAAAATATGCTTTCAGTCTACAAAAAAGTTTCTGCAATTTAAACCACAGCAGAGGTTTCAAAAGCTGTGAAAAAGCAAAAGAGAAAATGTTTTCATCTAAAACAACAAGAAATTCCCCTTCCCCTTTACGAATTGTTGGTGGCACTTCAAGAAACACGTGTCCGCTGAGCAAAGCTGTGTATTCATACCACGACGATCTCGGTCTGGTTGAGTCTGCCCATCCTGTTAAGCAGTTAAACTTCACAGAAGATACTCGCTGCAATGTCTGTTAAGCAACCAGAGGAATCTTTAATAAAATATTTGAATATAAATCTTTTCTACGGCTTTCTAGTTTGTCCTGTAAATAGTTCTATTTACAAAGGCCTCGCTTATTTACAACTCAGCTGAAATCATCGATTCATTAGGTCCATGGATGCTGGAGTCTCCTAATAGGGAAGACTGCTTTGAGTCAATTTTGTATGGTTTTTGAGTTTTGTTTCCAAAAACTGTCATACCAATTCCCCCTGGATGACTCGGAATTGACATATGAGATAGCAAAGGAATATTTGCCTCCTGGTTGGATCCCGAAGATGGCAAACTAGTGACGTGACCTGTGCTGGTCGATCCGCTGGCACTGCTCGGAGAGCGACTCTTTGGAGGAGGACAGTGCTGGATTACCCTTGGTGGACCTTGCGGCTGATAGTGGGCAGCTGGGAAAGCAGCATATCCTGGTGGAATCGGGTACCCATTGATCGGGATATATCGCTGGTTTTGAGGTATTGGTGGTCCGATGAACCCGGCGATTTGGCCTTGTGGTATTCCTTGTGCTGGGAACATGTAGTTGGGGTACCTAGGGTTACTGAGATTGCTAACTGGACTTGCGCTGAGGGAAGTCGTTTGAGTGGTGGCATTCCCACCAGAGGGGGTAGTAGAACTTGTGTGACTTGAGAGACCCTCCCAGGAGCGCAGCCTGGCATGGATTTCCTTAAATCGTGGCCTGCGGGATGGCAGATCATGCCAGCACTCTGTCATCAGGCTATACATTCTGGGAGGACAGTCTTCAGAGCACGGCAGCAGTTGTCTTTTCCTGATCATCTCGATGACTTCTTGATTACTAAATCCATAATAGGGTTGAAGTCCAAAGCTGAATATTTCCCATAAAACAACTCCAAATGACCAAATATCGGAATCAGAAGAGAACTTGCCATACATAATTGCCTCTGGTGGCATCCAGCGAATTGGCAAGAGAGACTTGTTTTGAACTCTGTAATAATCTGCTGAGTAGATTTCTCTTGAGAGTCCAAGGTCTGAAATCTTCACGTGAAGTTGTTCTCCAATTAAAATGTTACGAGCAGCTAGATCTTTATGGACAAAAAAGTGACTTGATAAGTACTCCATCCCTGCTGCAATCTGGACTGCAATGTGCAGGAAATCCCCGTGGTCCAGGCTGGATTTTACAGTCCCATCCTCATCGCTGCTGCATCCAACATCTGAATGTGGTGATCGCATGATGAGAAACTCATGGAGGTCTCCTTGGTTCATGTACTCGAAAAGCATGCAGACTGGTTGCTCCTGGGTCACAACACCTAAGAGGCAAACGATGTTAGGGTGGTGGAGCTCAGCCATCAGAGATGCTTCTTGCTGGAATTCTGCCCATTGCTGGGGATTGTTAAAGTCTTTCAGTGTCTTGATAGCAACAAGCTGGGCATGATCCATGCCTGGAAGGTAGAGATGTCCCTTGTAGATCTTGCCGAAAGCACATTCACCCAGTTCTTCCATGAAACGAACAGCAGACAGAGGCAACTCTTTAGCCTTACTCTGTTACAGAAACAACAGCAAAACCACATCAGAAAAACAGGAAACATTTTTTTTAAGTAAGAGCTCTTTTCATGCAGGATGTTTGAAAGCCAAGCAGAGCAACACAGGAATTCCTCAGGCTGCAGACCTATTTGGCAATGATCCTGCTTATCCCTGTGAGACTTGGGCACTGATGTGATGGCATTGGATACAGCCTAAGGGACACCAGTACCCTAACATCGGCAAACCTCAGGGCTCAGTGCCACCTAAGCTCTGTGCACTGCGCTCCAGAACTAATTTTAGAGTTACTTTTCCCCCTCTTCACAAGGTCAGATAAAAGCAGTACTTATTCGATCGAAATATATGCAGGAACCATCAGCATTTCAGCAAAGGCATTTTTATACTTGAGTTTGGGCATTTATATACTGAAAATTGATTGTGACATTGCAGGAATTGAGGCAATCACACACTCTCAGAAAGCACATGTGAAGGGTCGTCTGGGCCAGGGCCTCAAGTTTTAGCAGAAAACTTGCCTTTTTTAAACTACATCCTTGCAGCCAATTTTCCTCGGTAACCCTTCAATGTACAGTCAAGAGTATTCCTGCTCACACTTGCTCAATCCTGACACATGCAGGACAGAGACAGCTGGAAAAATCCCAGCCTGGTTTGGGTTGAAGGGCCCTTAAAGCTCCTCCAGTTCCAACCCCTGCCATGGGCAAGGACACCTTCCATGCGAGCAGCTTGCTCCAAGCCCCTGTGTCCAACCTGGCCTTGAGCACTGCCAGGGATGAGGAACAGTGATATTCCTCATGAGACAGTGGTCAAAGAAGAAAGGCGAACTCTGTTGTTATTATGGGTGCATACAGTCACTCTTAGGCCCTAAAGAAGTTGCATTATCTGCAGACCTAACTTCCACACGTAACACCTATACCCAAACCCACTCATTAGGATCTTCAGTATAGCCATGCGTTGTGATTTAAGGCCAACGAGTTTGGGATCTATACTTTGTAAATGAGCGCAAACATTTGCATTCCTGAAATCAGCAGCTTGAGAGTGACAATACAGGGAAAGAATGGCCAAATTGAAAATAATCATTAAAAAGGGACATTTTAGAATAAATGAATCCTAATCTTATTGACCACTTGTGACTTTTAGACAAATACTGCAATAATAATAGTAATAATACTAATGACATTTAAGCAGGCGGGCAGTAGACTGTACAGTGATGGCAGGAAATTAGCTATATTGTTGAGGAACAGATGGTTTATATTATACAAATCCTTTAGGCTAAAACTTGTTTAGGTCTGGCATATTGTAAATTATATTTTAGTAATGAAAGTGAAATGACCTCTGTCTGACCTGAGGCTGGGCTCCTCTGTTTGAACCAACAGAGTGGAAAACTATGAAAGAAAATGAAGTCATAAAGTTTTGGCAGGAAGGGCTCATTTCAAGTGAAGCGGTTATAAATCTGCTTAGGTTTTGTTTGACAAGTATTTGTCAGACATGGGTGTACAAAATGGAAAGAAGTGTAAAATACATACGGGGCAGCACGCCAAAGTAAACCCAGTACAAAGGAGAGCAGCAAGAGAGAAGCCCACTGCCTCTATCTCTTTATCAGCTCCTTCCATTAGGTGAATGACATGACAAGCTTGGTTTATGGTATTTTTTGAAGGCAATTAAAATCCCCTAAAACCGAAACAGGCCTTGGGACGAAATACTAACGTTTGTAGTTGTATGAGCAAACACACATCTACCTCTGTTGGAGCTGAAAGCCTCAGCCTGTTTTTACCCAAAGTTGACATTAATACTCGATGCTGTATTTAAAAATAGGATTCTACTTCCTTTCTTTCCTATTTTGTTTGAAAGGCGATCAAAACACTTGAGACAGGGAGAGCCGCCTTTCCCAGTGGGAAAATCCAGAATTAGCATGAATATGATGGAAAGCTTTTCGCAGCATGTGACTTTGAACATAAAAAGAAAATGGCTTGGTCTATATTTGCAAACACTTCTGGGCAAGCTGCTTTCCTCCTGTGTGCAAAAGGCATTGGCAGTATAGGTGGAAACTGTGGCTTCATTGAAATGAAGCCCATATTACCATTATCTTCAGTGTAGCTAAGACTGCACCCCAAATATCTAGTAGAATGGGGACCTAGAAGGAAATCCAATGTAACAATGCAGGTTGGATGCAAGATGTACTTTTGACACCTACTTAATGAAACGATTCTGTATTATTAATTTCTGCATCATTCTTATCTATTATTACCTGTATTTACATTTTGATATGCAGCTGCTCTGAGCTGCATCTGAAAGCTGAAATTAAGAACCTGAAAGTAAAACGAAGATGTGTCCATCGGAGTTAATGCTGGTCACTTTGTGACAGACCATCTTTCTTTATCGCTTGATTGGAAATGTTGCAGCAGAAGCTTTTTGCTGCTCTGGCATTTGATGCAGTGTGTCTGCAGCCCCCTCCTTATGGGTGGGAACTGGAGGAAATGCATGACGTGTGCCAGCTGCAGGTTTAAAAGCAGCAGCTGGGAGCTGCCTGGAGGTTTTGCAAGTGAAAATCTCTGGTGCTAGGAGCTTTTCATGAAGCTGTGCTGTTAGTCTGGGGTCCGGAGCAGAGAAGTGTTTTCAGTATGCCCGGGGCAGCTGTGAAAACTACCAGTAGGGCTCTGAGGTGGGCAGGTCCCTGGTGCTAGTGCTCCCCATCCTGCCATGCTGGTCTCATCTTTGCATGCCCAACTTGCTGCCTACCTCTGCCTGGAAGGAAGCTTTGCCCTTACAGTGCTATTTCCTTTCATCCTTCCTTACTCACTAGCAGTAGCATCAGCGTGGTGCGGAAGGGTTTGATGGAGAAGGGTATTCAGTGCTCAGGCACTGAGATAGTCCAAGTGTGCTGGGGCTTAGGGCAGATTGGCCCAGGAGGGGTTGGAACTGGATGATCTCATGGTCCTTTCCAGCCCTAACTATTCTGTGATTCTACGATACATTCACTGGGCCACTGTGAGTAGGACTGAGGAGTTAAAATATAACCACAGACCGAACTCTGTCAGACTACCCAAAACAGACGCCCTGCACAACATTCCTGCTGGCATCACAACACCAGCACCCAGAGCCTGCAACACTATTTAAAACAGGAATGCTGGTGCCAGCATTATGCTTGGAAAAACATTGCTGTATGCAGTGTGGGTTACTAATGGGCAAAAGCAGCACTGGGTTTTCCAGCACAGCTGCCCAGTGGGTTTACTTCTATCACTGACTTAAAAGACTATCCTTTATAATCTAACTCGCAGAATCACAGACTGGTTTGGGTTGGAAGGGACCCTAAAGCTCCTTCAGTCCCAACCCCCTGCCATGGGCAGGGACACCTTCCATAGAGCAGTTGCTCCAAGCCCCTGTGTCCAATCTGGCCTTGAGCACTGCAGGGATGGGGCAGCCACAGCTTCTCTGGGCACCCTGTGCCAGCGCCTCAGCACCCTCACAGGGAAGAGCTTCTGCCCAAGAGCTCATCTCAGTCTCCCCTTGGGCAGTTAAAGCCATTCGTCTTGGCCTGTCCCTCCATCCCTTGTCCAAAGCCCCTCTCCAGATTCCTTGTCATCAGTCTCTTTAGGCACTGGGAGCTGCTCTAAGGTCTCCCCTGACACTTTATAAACTTGATGCTCTATAGCAAGCCCTAGCAGCATCCTGAAGCTGCTCTATCGAACCCAAGAAGAAAACTATTCCAGAATTCACTATGAAATGGAGAATACAGCTCCTGAAGGACAAGTGTGACCTTTCCTGATGCCAAGTGATTATCTCTGCTGAACGAATCCCTCCAGCAGCAACACTTGAAGGCTTGAGTTCCCACTGCCGAAACTCAATAAAATCAGAATTTGGACTCATTTTGCCATGCCATTTTCTAACACAAATAACAGCTTACCCCAAGGCATGCCTGACTTTCAGATGCACAGGCTCTATTAGAATTACTTGTAGATATTGATTTTCACTCTCAAATGCTTCAAAAGAGCAATCTCCACCAGCTTGCTGAAGGGAATTGGCACGGCGTGAAATACAAGGCAAATCCTCTTTCCAGAGCATGATTCTGCCTGTAGGTGGCAGAAGGAAGTTACGGCCCTGGAACGGGCGATGCAGGTCTGGAAGGGGGCTGTCCTGCCTATGAACAGGGAGCTCGAGGTTAATCATGCTCAAATCTTAAATGATTTTACAAACTGCGTCAGGACCTGGGACTAAAGCGAAGCAAAACAACACCAACACCAAGAGTTGCTCGGCGTGAGCTGCCCTGGTCTGAGCTGCTGGCAGCTTTCTGAAGCTCTGCTTCGGTCATTTCTCTTCTTGACTGAGAGAAGGGATAAGCTTTGAAAAGACAACAGGAAAAAGTCTTTCCAAAGGGATTTCGGCCGAGTGAAAGATGACATCTGACTACAGCAGACCCACGAGAAGACCCTCTTGAGAAAATGCTGAAGCACGTCTTTATCTGCACTATTTCTAACTTAAATGAGGTGATTTAGAGATGCTTCAGTAATGGGTTGATTTCTTTCTCACAAACCACTCCAGCTCCTATTAGCCAGATCCACAGACACATAGGAATTACCTCCACAGATCCAGCACACTTGGGCTGCTGCTGCTGAGAAAGTCCTCACAAAAATCCCAGCTAAAGACACCAGCAGAAACTGCAGGTTGGAAATGAGCTTAATATTTCAGCACTGAGTTGATCAAAGCATTTCACTCCCTGACTTTACAGACAGCAAATGCTGAAGCAGAAATGAGGGATTACCTTTGGTTTATAGGCGTTGAGCATTGACATCTCCACGTTCTGTCCTCTCACGTGCTTAGGCTGCCTTTGAACAGGAGGGGAGGATGACTTCTGATTGTTGCGACAGATGCAGATGAAGAAGAAGAGTAGGGCTATAGCCAAGGGAATGGTAACACTGGGCACCAGGATATACAGGATTTCCATTTTATTCTTTTCCTTGGAATCCTTATAATCTGGACCAGAGAAAAGAAAACATAACAATGAGTGAAGTGTCCCACAGTGTCACCATACACCCCTGGGTCAGCTAGAAGTGTTAAGAATAAAACATCCAGGTAATATCATTGCAATCCACCTTGAATGCTGTTTTATTCCCTTACCACTAAAAGAACTATGAATTTTGTGGAATAACATTTCTGTAAGGAAACAGCACGGCCAGGAACAATATCCCTGCAGCGTGTCAGTTCAAACCTCCTTATGGTCATGGAATAGCTGATCACTGTGAGGTGGCTGCTGCTTGTGAAATGAAGTCATGGTCTAATACAGATACACAGAAAACAGAGTTTCTAGAATAGCTTATGGAAGAAAGGCTCTGGTGGGATTATGGACTCCTTATATTGGGGTTTGGTGCCATAGTTTCCTTAATCCAACCAAAATGTGGGCAGCTGTTGAAAAGGACAGTTTTGTTTCCCTGTTTATCTCCGGTTTCCATCTTCTCAACATCTCTTTGCATTGGCCAAAGCATCTGTGTGGCCACCCAGAGCACTGAACAAATAGGCAACTTAAAACCTATTTTCTTCTTAGTTTCAGGTACAGGACCAGGATAATTAGGGATTCTAAAGCAGAAGAAAAGGAGAACACCTGGGAAACCAGAGGAAATGCATGGAAATGGCAAGAAATAGAGCAGCCCTGTTTTTTATCCCAGGATGTCAGGAAAGGGGCTCAAAAAGTCTGAACACAGACAAAAGCTGGAGCATAATGTCAAAATCTTACTTCCTGAGGACTTGGTCTTAATAGGATTACCGGGCTAAAGGGAAAACCCACCCCTCTACCAACTATGTATCAATAGTGCGGCATCTGAGCAGGGTGGCACAAAGGACTACTCAGCAACGACAGTTGGAAGGAAAGCCAGAGCATGGATAAAAAAGAAGGATCCAGAAGAGGTTGGGAAGCTTATGGAACACCATGGGAATGCTAGCTGCAACGTTTGCTCCCTCCACACACAGCTCTTCTCACAGCTAAGGAGTGATCCCTTTCAGAAAGATGAAACCCTCTTCTCCCTCTGTTCAGCATAGCTGGGACACCAGGCACTCGCCTCCCTCCATGGCTCTGGTTTCACAGGGCACATTGCTAGAGGGAAGGGGCAGTGGGAGAGGAGAGGGAGGCTTTGGGAAGCAGCTCATGTGCTCACGCAGCACCCGCTGGCGTTGACAAGGACATACCTTCCCCTGAGCACGGGGACGCTGAAGCCGGCTCTGCTCTGGCATTTCCCAGCAGCATCCACCCAGTCCAGGGTATAATTACAGAGAGATTATCACACTAACTATAGGGCACCCCGGGAACTCTGAGGATCACGTTGAGCTGCAGCACTGGTGGCTGCAGCCTGGTTGTTTCCGAGGGAGGTGGTGAATGTCTGCGGCCGCATCAGGCTGAGCGGATTCTGGCACAACAGGGAAAGTTTTATTATTCCTACAGGGTCATTTCAGTTTGTTTGTCTGTGTTTTCCAGGCTGGATTTGCAGAAGTGCTTAGCGGCCCACACAGCTCTCCTTTATGCACTTAATTAAACATGAACTTGATCTGAAGCTTGGGCTTGACTCAAATTGTGACAGAGGCAAAGTTCAAATGGTTCTGGATGTCACTTTGCATAACCCCTCTCCTCCTGCAGGTTCACACTGTCCTGCTCCCCCATGCTCCTTTCTGACCATTCTTTTTAGAGTAAGTTGTGCCATCTGGTTTCCAATTGAGAGGTACTCCAAATACTTCTATGGCCTTTGCGAAACAAGAGAGGACTAAAGCACCATCCCCGTTACAGCCTCCCTGTGCCCAGCAGTGTGTGCTCTCAGCCTGCCTTCAGTGAACATCCAGCACTACAGCATGGACCCACCGTGGGTCTCCTTGCTGGGCTGCTGCTCCCAGCATGGACACACAATCAGTGCCCGTCCCCTCTCCTTCAGAACCTTCTTATGTTTACTTTGCTAAGCCTCATGCTCGAGTTACTCCATGTTTTACATATGCCTATATTCAAACTTTGATGAAACAAACCTATTGCAGCTTGTGAGACATCTGAAAGATACAGTTGAAAGAAGAAAGCATCAGCATGAGGCAGACAGAGGCCTGGGCACTAGTTCATCACCTGAGCTATTCCAGTCAAAGGGAATGATTATTCTTATTAAGCAGCAGCCCTCACTGTGAAGCCTCATTAGGTTAATAGGTTTCTTGGGAGCCACCCTAATTAAATCCATTTCCCATCTAGGCAAGTCCTGGTGAGGCAGAATACACAACACTCATTAAAATGAGCCTGCAATGGCTCTTTCAGCCAGTGCAAAGCCAGCAGAATGCAA
This sequence comes from Psilopsiagon aurifrons, assembly GCA_025447955.1. NCBI lineage: Eukaryota > Metazoa > Chordata > Aves > Psittaciformes > Psittacidae > Psilopsiagon > Psilopsiagon aurifrons. The sequence continues at coordinate 24,126 of JAOEHY010014815.1, forward strand.
AGTCCCACATGGTGTTTTGGACTGAATATGCAGATTAGCCTTTAACAATTCAATTCCTACTCACCTGATACAGCTCTATCTGTCTGCATTTAGAACAATGCCACTAACCCAGCTGTACAGGGAGTCCCATTTAAGGCAGCGGTGAGAGGTGATTAAAACCCTTGTCAGAAATGCTTCAAGCCAGCCAGCCTATCCCATTCATTATCTAGCAAAACAGTCAAATCAGAGACTTTTTGCAACACAGCCAAAAGTGGCCTGCTTTCAGCTATTTCAGATCAAAAGACTGAGCCAGTCCCGGGATCTCGGAGCCCATCTAAGGGGGCTGGCAAAGAGCCCCCTTCCATCAACTCTAAATGATCCAATTATCCAGAAGTTGTGGAAAGCACCAAATGCACACGGCTGAAAGGTCACGAGTGACACTGCAGTGGAGAACAGCTCAACAGCATCGCTGGTGGTGGGGCTCCAGAGACCCCTGAGCTTGCCCAAACCCCCTGCGGCTGAGCCACGTCTCCTCACCCAGCCCAGCCCAGTCTGCAGCTCCCGTGGTGGAGAGCCAAGAGCTGGGAAGAGGCCAAGGGGAGTCCTGCCAGCTGCTGCTTAGCTCCAGATTTTTGTACTGAAGGGCTGAAAGAGATCTTTGGAACAGTTTCTATACATCGAACTGCTCTTGTGTAGTCAGTCTAGCACTGCATCTAATTAACAAGAGAAAGGTCTGAAGTTGGATGTGCTGAAATCAAAGCAAGAGATGCAGGACTCTCAAAAGTGCATATAGTATCATGGAATTGTTTAGGCTGGAAAAGACCTTTAAGATCATCAAATCCAACCATTAACCCAGCACTGCTGTTGATCCACTAAACCATGTCCCCAAGTGCCACATCTACATCTTTAAATACCTCCAGGATGGTGAACCCCACTTCCCTGGGCAGCCTGTTCCAAAACTCGACAGCCCTCCTGACAGAGGAATTTCTTCTTCTCCGGCCCCGCTCCAGCACCTCAATGTCTCTCTTGCAGTGAGGGGCCCAGAGCTGAGCACAGGATCCAAGGTGCGGCCTCACCAGTGCCCAGTGCAGGGGTACAATCCCTGCCCTGGCCCTGCTGCCACACTGGTGCTGATCCAGGCTGGGATGCTGGGGACCTTGGCCACTTGGGCACAAGCTGCCCATGTTGAGCCAGTGTTGACCAACACCCCAGATTCTTTTCCATGAGCAGTTTCCAGACACTCTTCTCCGAGCCTGGAGCATTCCGTGGGGCTGTTGTGGCTCAAGTGCAGGATCCAGTACTGAGCCTTTTTGAACCCCATACAACCGGCCTTGGCCCATTGATCCAGCCCATCCAGATCCCTCTGCAGAGCCTTCCAATCCTCCAGTAGATCAACAGTCCCTGCCAACTTGGTGTCATCTACAAAAGTACTGAGAGTGCCTTCGAACCCCTTGTCCAGACCATCGATAAAGATATTAAACAGAACTGGCCCGAACGCTGGGCCCTGGGGAATACCACTTGTGACCAGGCACCAACTGGACTGAACACCATCCACCACCACTCTTTGGGCTCTGCCATCTGGCCAGTGTTTTACCCAGCAGAGTACACCCATCCAAGCCACGAGCAGCCAGGATCAGTACAGAGAAGCTGCACCGTTGCTGCTGATCCACAAAGTGGTTATAAAATGTTCTCCATTTTGCTTGGTTTATTATGAACTGTTTTAAGGGATGCAAACCTCACCTAACAGAGCTCAGGCCTTGTTTAACAAAGAGATGCTCTTGCCAGATCCTCCTTTTTAGTCTGTGTTTACAGCACTGCCCTGGCTGCATTTTGGCTTTGCAAAGTGATCAGAAATGGTGAGTCAGCTCTCATTTCATTCTGCTTTTCTGTGACCAGGGGGCAGTGGATGGAAGACGGGAACAAATGGTTCCTAATTGTTTTATCTGCGCTTAGAAATAACAACATTGATGGCATGCCAAGGCAAAAATACAACTGTTTGGATGGACATGCCAGAAATGCACCCAGAAATGCTCTGGAAATTCATGCTACAAAGGTTCACACAGAACTTTGTGTTGCCGCCAAGTTGTCACAGTAACGTTACCTTTCCCCTCGGGAAGGAGATACCTTGTGATGTTCCTGTTCCATAGCCAGACCCTAATTAAATTATTTCTGGCTATGGTTATGAACATTCCTGCTGTGAGACATGTTCTGAGCCTGCTCCGAAGTCTGTTTCAATTAATGGAAAGATGGGAATTGATGCCAAAATGGGATCTAAATTATCTTCTTACTGAAAGAGTCGATCAGAGGAAAGGCAGACAGTCTGGGCTGTATCATGCGCATCTCAAACCCTCTCTTCAGTGCTGGGCCCCTCACTACAAGAGAGACATTGAGGTTCTGGAGAGGGACCACAGAAGGGCACTGGAGCTGTGCAGGGCCTGGGGCACAGTGTGATGGGGAAGGGCTG
>JAOEHY010014817.1:0-75988 GCA_025447955.1 Psilopsiagon aurifrons
TCCCTTATCATTATTATTATTGGTGGTAGCAGCAGTGGTTTGTGTTATGCCTTAGTTACTGGACTGTTCTTATCTCAGCCAGTGGGAGTTACATTCTTTTGATTCTCTTCCCCATCCCTTCGGGAGTGGGGGGCAAGAAGGGGGTTAGTGAGAAAGCGACTGCATGGCTGACTTGCTGACTGGGCTTAAACCACGACAAACGCTCCACCATCTATCTCTTTAAAGCTTTATTTTCCCCTTGCTTATATTCATGCATTAGTGTAGGAGTTTCATGCAAGAAGAATCACAAGATTCATTCACAAGACATGGTCTGTATGTTGAAAATGCCCATTCTCTCAATCAAGTGCTTGGGACAGAGTTTCTACACCTGTATCTAGGCTGAGTGAGCATACCTTGCTGTTCCATAGCAGTCTATCCCAGGTCGAAAACACTTTTTAGGGAATGAATCTTAAATGATGTGGGTAAATTCAGCATTTCTTTTCACAGTTTAGGCAAGGGTGGGAGAATGCACGTATGTTACATAGCTTTTGGGCAGGTACTGCAGTCACTGAACCTGTGTAGCCTGTTTCCAGCAATGTCTACCCTTTGCCAGGTCTGTGAAGGAGCAGATGCTAAAATAAGTTAATAATTCGAGAAGAATCATTGCACTCAGGACCACAGAGGATGAGACATTCTGGTTTCAAGAGCTGTCATCTAATGAGATATGCTGAAAGGAACAAATGTACTTGCACCATGCTGCACTACATGTTTAGTGTAATGATATTGTTCTCAGGAATAAAGGTACAGCTAACACAAGCTGAAGAGGAATTTCAAGTTGGTGCTGTGATTTCTGCCTTGGCTCCAGTATCAGGAGACATACAGCTTGCTGTAAATTTTTATCTGTTGGCAGCACTGTCTGAAAAGCCTATCTTCTGTTTTATTCAGCATAGCAGTAAGTTGCAGTAGCTACTTGCTTTACTACATTTCTCCCTGTTCTGTTTTTAGCTTTCGGTTCCCTTTTGCAGAAGCTACTACCATTGAGCATGCTGTACAACTGCAAAGCTTGCTTTCTTTTTGTTTTCAGAGCCTTGTTATGCTCTACCACAAATGCAACGGGAGCCTAAAATGTCAAGTCAATGGTTCTGTTGAATGGGCTGTGTACTGTAGGGGGAGAAAGGTAGCGTACATCTGTTTCTTCAAGAAACTAGTTTTTAGCTTCTGGGTTTGGTTTTGAACTCTGTTATCGTCTCTTGAGTCTGTCAACTTCAATCTAAGAGTCTTATCTAAAGTTCCTAAACAGTAATATTGAGGTCAAGGTTTCATTAGAAGTACCAACATAAACACTGTCACCAACAGTGCTAAAAGGATGACACTGTGATTTGGGACTATGGTAACATTTCTCAAGGCATCCCTCCAGTCTTTCGTCACTGATGGCCTATTTTGATGTAATCGATAGTGAAAATAGTTGATAATTTGAGAGCCTGAACGCAGATTGGGATTTGACTTTCTAAAAGCTACATTTATATCTACTTATATGAACATGAACTCTCTATCTCAAATTCAAATTGCCAAGTATAAACTGGAGAAGGTTAAAAATGCATGGGAAGCACAAGCTTAAATGACAGAGCATCTTAGAAAGGTTGCACGGTTTGGAAATCTGCAAGTAGTGAAACAGAGTCAGAGTAACAGAACAGAGAAATGTTTTACAATTTCTGTTTTGCTGTTTGATTAGTAGAATTATCTTTTTTGTAACACAGTATTAGAGATGCAAAAATGCCAAAGTTGCAGAAGTTTTCAGTTGTTCAGAAAGAGCTAAACCTCTCCTTCCGAACATTAGCTTAGTTGGTTTTAAAATAAGCAGTAACTCTTGATGATGACTCTTCCTTTCTTCTCATGTGAGACCTACAGAAAATTGCAGAGGCAAACTAAAAGCCTGTCATAATTTTAAACATCTGTTTTCAGAAATGAACAAACTAGAAGGGAGATGTGCAGTTATTTGTGATCTACTGCTAAATACTGATGACTTCAGTCCTGAATGTCCTTTTCCAGTTCCAGCTCCTGGCGTGCAAGTACATAGCATTCTCCTCAAACCACAAGATCATGTTCTTTCTTTGCAGATCCCTGGTGCTATGTCATAGGAGATTTGCTTGATCCTAAAAATAAGGTAGAAAAATACAGTGATCTTGTTTCTGGTGCTCATTAGGAGATCTAATGCCTCTAACATTGTTCTTATAAAAACAACAACCAGATAACACACAGACAGACAAGCATTTTTTTATTAGCTAAGACGGTTCATGCTTGGTTTAAATAGCTCTGAGCAAATTAAACAGCTATTGTTTCAGAGGCCATATGTTTGGCCATCAGTAAGACTAAGTAGCAGTCTTTCTTCCCTTAGTTCACTGCAGAGCTAACTAAATGCATCTGACCACTGGGAAAATCAATTCATTGCTCCTAGAGAATGTTGTCCTTTCTCAAAGTACATTTTGGCTATGTGTGCGCTTTGTAAATTGTTTCTGTTATTTGGTTTTATATTAGCAGCAGTCCTTTCTGGGTTGCTAAAACATTCTTTCAGTATCTTATTATATCATGAACCATACAGCAAACCTATTAATGAAAGGTTCAGTCCTGGTGCCTAGATTTTGGAGACCTTTTTTTCCAGGGGATCAGGAAGTGTAAGCCTTGAGAGCATTTAGGACTACTATAAACTGGAGTGCCCTGATGGCATGAACTCGTAAAACTGGCTTTCTTCTAGGTACATCCCAAAAAATGTCCAGTTCCTGATTACAGGAGTTAAAAGAAATTCCTAATACTTGTTTTATTAAATCAGTTGTTTGAAAATCACTATCCAGGGGAAGGATCCTCTTTATTAAATTGCTCTGCATTATTTCCCATGTTTATTGATGTGGGTGAAATACTATCCCGAGCTTGTGGGAAGTGTTTTGATATGCTTTATGCCGTCCCATGGGAGAAATGTACAGTATCACCCTGTAAGCAGTTGCCAAAGCTGACAAAGGTATATCATTCCGTTCAGCATGGGATCTATATCCTTGAGCTTCTGTATTTATAAGTAAGAACATCATGCTCACTATGAACAGGAAATTATTGTGGAGCTGATGATACAGCAAGAAATGTAGAGTCACAAACAATATGTGAACCATACAATGAAGTTGCCAAGTGTCTTTATTCTAAATAGACTTGAAATGAAAACCTGTATATGCCTGTTCAAAATAAACTTCAACCTGGAATCTCTGCACTTCTTTCATGGCTGGGAGGCCTATAGTTTAAAAGCAGGTAGTTTCCAGAAAAGAGGATTTCATCATTTAGCCATACCATTGCAAGGTGTGGTTTTACAGATCTTTAAATTGGGCTCTCAGCCATTTTCTGATTAGGTAGGGAGCCTTCAAGAGAATCACAAGTATTTGAAAAGTTGGAACATAAATTTGCTACATCAACATAATATTTAGTGACATCGCTTTGTGCTGCTGAAGGTTCCTTTTTTGCAAATGCAGCATAAAAATAGCAGTCACTCAGTTCTGAAATAAACACTAGCACTTCACAAACAGTAAGAATGTTAGCACAAGTGCCCTAGCTAAAATTCAGTTAAGGTAGTCACATCGAGGTTGGCCCTGGTGCTTGTTCCTATTCCTGCTAGAGTTAGTGGGAGATTTGAAATTTATTCCACAGATAGCAAAGGCTAAATCTGTCATTTTTTCCCCCTCAGGGAAAATGCCAGGTTTCTAATCAAGCAAATTACAGGGATGACATTAAATTCTTTAAGTGCCTCAGCCCTCTGTACACTTGAAATTTCACCCTTTTTTTAAGCAGGTTCTATTTTTAAACTGGCATAAATCTAATTTGTTGTAATGTGGTTATAAACAAATTTGGATGTACCCACTTGGGGATTTAATGAGTTAAATGAGTTAAGTTCTGCTTCTGTTGTTGAACAATAACATCTTTTGTGATGGAGACTTGTTCTTGTATTTGTGGTTAATGTCATCCAGCCAGCACTTAATCAGACAGTAAAAGTGTTTCTGTTCCTACCTGGGGAAAGAACTAAAGAATTTTTTTTCTGGTTGGTGAGTGATGGAGATGCAGTTGGTCTGCTTTTTATGCTTTTCATCTCATTTAGTCATACAAGGTATTATGACAAAGACCTTGGTTAGTCCTCTAAACTGGCACATAAAGACAACTAATAGTGCTTACCTTCACTGCACTACAGTGCTTACCTGGTCTGGAATATATTCTGGATGACCCTGTCACAGCAGCATGATGTTCTTCCCATTTAATTCAGCTTTGCCCCTGCTTTGTGTCATGTGTTGCCCACTTTCTTACATCTGCTAAGGTGTTTTCCCAAAAGAATGGAGTAGACATACCTATGTGAACCAGTCCAGGATGCCTCAAAGGGTCCAAAACCCATAGGTGGCTGGTAGAAACAGCCCTTCTGACATGTGTAGCTCTGGGGTATGACCTATCCAGGTACTGAGGTTTGGGCTTGTTTAAGTCTGGGTTTTGTTTTAGGGTTTGGTTCTGTTTTTTTGTTTGTTTTTTTAATATTAAAGTGTTCAGTATTTCACATCCAGGAAACAGGAAATATGAATGTATAGTGGATGGCATAATTCAGTCTGGATGTAAAGGCAACTACAGTTTGGTACTATTTAACTCTCAACAGGATGCTGGAGAATGAAATTGATTTTTTATTTTGGAAATGTTCAGGCTTTGTATTTTATTTATGATGAGAGTTAGCCTCTCCATGGTCTTGTGGAAAGCTGGAAGGAAAGACTGTTCGTGTCTGCTAATACATCACTTTGCTGTTCTGCAGCTTACATTGCCCTGTTGATGTAACATTTCCTGCTAAATTGGCTTTATTGAAAATAATGGGATGCTTGGTTCCCCCTCATGTAATTGAGAAAATATGAAATGTAGGTTTTTCTGTATTCTGTATAATACTGATTTCCTTAAGGGCAAGGCCTTGAAGATATGGTCTCTTTTCCCAGTCTTTCTGCTAAACTGTTAGGCTACTGCAGTTTAGGCTATCACTCGGTCCTTTGTTCCTCCTATTTCTATTCCGAGAACAAGAACCTCAAAGGAAAAACCTCAGCATCAGGTATTCCTTAGAACAAACACTTTTTTTTTTGAGTGAGCCAAGATTGTAAAACATTGCTACGATAGCTGTGAAAGCTGTTCTCATCCAAATCACAGCGTGGGAGAGTCTGGTGTAGACTGACAAGCAGTCTTTACTGACCAGGAGCAATAAAATTGCTACATATATACTATCCTCAAATTCTTAACACTTGTATACTAGTTACATTTCTATAATTAGCTGCCCTACAACCTACTAAACAAATGCAGTGATATGTCTATAGATCAGGGATAAGAGATGGACTGAATTTGTAACTCAATCCTTGACTGTATAGAAAAGTATTTGTATAGTTACAACAGGGAGTCAGGACCATTAAGCATATTATGAATGCATCTATCATTATCATTCACTTCAGCCTTTCTGAGCAAGCTAGCTACATGCTAACATCCTGTGTAGACAGGTATTTGATCAGGATACTACTAGTAGTGTTTTTATTTGGAGGTTATTGCCCTCTTTAGCAATGACCTTTAGGTAGGTCAACATCCCATGTTCACCAGGCTAAACACCTGTGAAGCCCATTGCCTTGTTTCCGGGAGAGCTCTGTTTAAGTTCCTGTGATCACAAAATCAAGAGTTAATTTAACATGGAAAATATAATAGTGGTGAAAGAGGAAGTTCTTGTTGATCAGGTGTCATCTGTGGGTTTGTGTGTTCAGAGCAGTACCAGGTTGCCAGGAAGCAGATGATTCATTGTGAAAATAAAAATAAATTCTGGGCAGGGAAGATGGAGAAATTACCTTCCTCAAAGTTAAAAAGACAAAGCCTGAACTGTTTCTGAACTGATTCACTTAAGTTTGTACTAAATTGAGCTTCAGAGAATAATCAGCACACTTTAACTCTCTGGAATTGTATGGTATCCAGAGAAAGTGGAATTATTTCTCCACTGTCAAGGCATTTCCCTAAGTGTGTTTACTTTTGTTATGTGAAGAATGTACCTTACATGGAAACATGGAAACCTTTCCTTTTTGGTGGGGGATTCTGATAAATGAATCAGCAGGCATACCTTTTCACAGAAGTCTGGCTCTCACTGCAGCTTCTTCTGAGTTTCAGGAGTGTAAGGCCAGTGACTTGAATGGATGGTGCATCTGTAGTGCTGAGTCTGCCTAGAAGAGATTTCTTCCTGCTTCACCTCAAACCTTCCTTCGTTAATTCCAGCTTTATCTAGTTGTCATTACCACTAGCCCAGTATTTTTTTTCTTAGAATCTTTTGTAATCGGTTTCCTTCATTTTCCTGTTTTACCTAAAGTGTAAAGGATTAATAATAGCACCGCTTAGTTTATGTTTTTCTGCTTAGTTCATCTCACAACACCTTCTTCTGTGCCGAGTTCTGTATCTTCCCAAAAGTGATATATTAAAGTAGCTTTGCTTTCAGGTAGTTGTTACGTGAACATTTACCATTTACCATTTGCGTCTCAATCCAAAATAGGACAAACAGCAACTGTTGTTATAATGGTGCATTTAACAGCAAGAATTTGTAACTTTTTCCTTGTATAGATGTCACAATCATGCATTTAATACAGCAGAAGATGAAATATTAAGTCCCAGATTCTTATGGTTGATACTAAAACTTTTTGCAAGTAATACCACTTCTGATAGTTTAGCATAAATAAACTTTTCAAACACACTTTATCCCTTCTGAAGAAATATGTAGGTATTTTCTCTCTTTTTTTTTTTTTTTCCTTTCTTTTCTCTTCTCCACTTTCACATTATTTTGAATGACTTAGGGAACTTCTCATCCTGCTTCTATGAAATGTAACTTCTTATGTAAATGTAACATGACAGTTTCTGTTGGTAGTGGACAAAAGTAGCCAAGTGACATGCTAGCTGCCTTGAAGGTGTTATTTTCTGTGTTTCAATTTAGCTAAGACAGTTTGACAGTTTGACAGTTAAAAATATAATCTTCTTCAACTTGTAGATTCAAGATGCTGCAAGTCAAGGCTTGAAATTTGTTGGAATTGTACCTCAGTACCATTCCCAAAAGAATGGTCTTGTCAACGCCTCCCTGACGCCCACCAGTAACAACTCTGTGCAATCAAGAGACAGCAAAAATGTTTCAAATTGCCCCGAGGATCGCGCTTCACCTGATGGTGAGAAAATAGATGGCATTAATGGATGCAGTACACCAGCGCCGAGTGAGGAAAGTGCTGACCAATGTGCCCCATCCAGGGAGGACTGGAGGGGTGAAGGACAGGCTGCTGAAGAGGTGAATCTCGGGTCTGCAAAGGGAAACGAAGAACAGTTTCAACATGCAAACCCAAGTGTAAGAGGAGCAGCAGACAAGCCAAATGGACTTGCAGAGAATGAAACACCAGCACGATGCTTAAAACCACTTCCTGGCAGTAAGTATTGCAGTGGCCTCTCATGCATAAAAGCAATGTTAAAATTGCCTCCATTATGTTCCCAGCTCCTTTGGGGGGTGGGGATGCGGGGACAACCTTACCACTGTAATAGCAAAGAAAAGGTGCGCCAGATGAGCCACTTAACCTGATTTCAGCATGGTTACACGGTTTACAATGACCGAGCATAAGTCACATGGCAAATAAAGAGGTGACATAAGCAAGTGCCACTTTGTTATGGTCCGTTTGTATGCCTGAGTGTAAAGACTTATTTTTATCTGCTGTTCAGATGAATTGGTTCATTTCTGTATTTGTTGAGATACCCTGAGAGCTCTTGATCTTTGTATCCTTTTTGTCTGTTTGAATAAAAAGCCCTGCTAATCTGCCTGATAAGGGTTTGCAGCAAGAGAAAAAATAAGTCACAAAGCCTTATCGCAGCTAGCCCCTTTGTAGCGGGTGAACAGATAGCCGAAATTAAACCACAGCAGGAACAGCAGGAATATATGTGATCAGTACTCTGAAGTATCCTAGTATCCTGTAGATAGGCTGGGATCAGTGCTACAGTAAGAATTGTAGCTGCTGCAAAACAGCAGTTATTTTTGTTAATGGCTCATGTTTGCTAATTCATAACAAAGGTCCTCTTTGTAATGGTGCTCCTAAGAATTTGTCTTGCAATTCTCATTTTTTTGTAAGATTATTCTTCATATACCAGTTTTCTTTCTTTCATTTCTTTGACATATTTCTCCTCAGGTGTGCTTTCCCCTTCTAAATGTCATTTTATGCCATCAAAACCCAAAAGTCTCAGCGGAGGTCTCAAAATGCCCTCTTTAAGGCATTTGTTGTCCTGTTACTTGAGTAACAGGAATTAGTAGTTCAAAATAGGATGTAGGCAAGAGTAATTTAGAAAATGAGAAGTCATAAGTAAATAATTCTTGTCCTATTTCCAGTTTAAACCTCAAAATATTTTTCTTTCCTGTATTCGCTTAAATCGTAGAAATCTTTGTACACTCATTTCTCTTACCAGTTTGCTTGTTTTCCTTACAAGCTACAAGTCTTCTTAAGAGGAATGTAGATGGCATTTCTTCAGCTGTTACTGTCCTTGACTTTAATTTATCCCTATTCTTTATGTCTCACATAGGTTGTCAAACAATCCTACCCCTTTGGGGACTTTTTTTATATGGGACCAAGAATAACTTTGCATTGTACCCTCTTTGGACTATTGTCTTGGTTTCCATTGCAATGTGGTGTAATTGTCATTTTGCCATCAGGATTGCATCACATTCTAGTAACCTTTCACCATGGTTTCCTCAATTTCCGTTGGGCAAAAAGGCAAATTAATAATTTGTTCTGGTTTACACTAGAATCTTACACATTATAAAGCCTCACTTAGTGTTACAGTTCTGAATTATTTATCTCCAAGTCTAATCAGACCAGTTATTTCTCTTTTTATATATGCTGTCTTTGAGAGAGTTTACCTACCAAGTTAATAATCTTTTTAATGCTGTTCTCCATACTGAACACAAAAAATCTTTTGCTGCAATTGACCGTGTTCTTAATATTTATGCATAACGTGAAGCTGGTCATCTCCAGTATTCCCAACTTCTATTTGTCTGTAACACCCCGGGATTTTATTACAGCTGCTGATTTGCCAGATAAGAGAGGTTATTTTAGAAGTGCATTTAGATTTCCTTATTTATCTCTGTTTCTCTGAGTCCCTTTTGGCTGCATTTATTTCTCACATTTTAAATTGGTGAATTATGCAATTACTTTCCAAGTCTGAGAAGGCAGTTTTGTGTGACAGCTCACCTACAGTAGCATCGCTTGCCTGTACAACATTGTTGATTTCCTTATTACTCTTATAAGAATTTTTGTTATTACAGCACTCCCTTTTCCTCCCATGGAAAATGTATTTCAGTCTTTGGCACCAATACTCCATCCTTCCTTGGGAGCATGAAGATAGAAAGCATTGGGTGTAGTTTTGTGTGGGGTTTGGGTTTTTTTGTTTTGTTTTTTTGGTTGGTTGGTTGGTTGGTTTTGCTTTTGCTTTTTTTTCCAGTTAGCCTACTTATTCCTCAGGAAGTTACCACTCTTTGCACTCCTTCTTCTGTACATAAAACTTCAGGAAAAAAAGGTGTATTTCTTCCTATTTGTGGAATCTTCATTTTATTCTTCATCTTTTATACTATTAAACCGTTATTTTTATGCTTCTTCATTTTTTCTAATATTTTGTAGTGCTCATACACTTTCCCTTTTATTAAAGGGCTCTTAAAATCAGTCTTGAGAATAGTTTGCCTGTGGACAAGGTACAAATATTTCAATAGTATGTCCAAAAGTGCTGTGTTACCTAGAACCAAACTGAAGGTGTCTTCATCCATGCTTGAGCAGTCGAGCTTGCTGGTAAAAACTGTTCTCAGTCATTTCTTGAACAGTGGTTAGGACTGGTATAGTATACAGTTAGTAATGATGACAAACCATGTAAGTGTCAGCCACTGATAGACTCCCACATGTCAAATGCATGTTGTCAGCAGCCCAGCGTAAAATACAAATTATCATTTCCCTATGGATTTTCAGTTCCGTGTTTTGCTATTGTTAATATAATGTCTTAATACACACCAGAAAGATCTGCATTTCCAATATGAGTCTGGGTTTTTTGTGTGTCAGAATCAAAATTATAGTAGAAGTTTTCTGTATATGCTCTTCTGAGTTAGGATTATCATAATTTTGTTCTTTCTAAACACATGGTAAGCAGCAAGAGAATTCATGTTTTCAGTTTATTCCTTTTACTCGATTTGTGTCATGGTTCATATCTGAGATCATTGGTCTCTTTTTCATGCTTGGTTATAACGTGAGCGTCCTGCTCTCTGCTTCAAGTGCTGCCAGCCTGCCTGAGCATTTCCCTTCTAATATCTTTTTCAATTTACACACTACTTGCTCAGGGATGTTTGATAGAGACCAATCTTAGCATTTCTTTTGACATCTCTTTCTTTAATACCTGAGGTTAGAATATAATACCTTGGAAACAAGAAGAGCTTCTTGAATGAAAGAATTTCGTATCGTGTCTTTACTTTTTATATTAATTTATTTTGGGAGAATCCTTGGTATTTGGAAATTGATAGACATGTTACCATTCATTTCCATGTCCTTTAATAAGTAAAATGCGAATGTAAAAAATAAAATGGTAGTTTTGTTGATAGTTGTGCCCTTCTGAGAATTTGAAGGCTGTACATGCACTTCAGCTTGCTTCCAGTTTCAGGCTGTGAAAGCTGAGCTTTGCTGTCAGCAATGACTTTTTTTTGCGATGGTAAGCCTACATTAACTGCTCCTACGATATCCTGGAGAGGATATGGAGCAGACTTTAGAAAATGCTATTATTTGTAAGACCCTTCACAATTTCACTTTCAGAATTCATTTGCTGATGTGTTAATGTCTCACCTTGGCTCAGACACAGAAAATCAACAAATCAGCTAGTATGGTCTCTATGCTACATTAAAGATTCATTGTGTTTTCTTTAGATAAGACTACTGCTTGCTGGTTCTATGCCATTGTATTATCGAAACCAAATTACTTAATGCTTTAGCTTAATGGTCATGAGCTACAGAATGCATTTTCTCCTAAATTTGCAGTAAGATTTCATATTTGAACTGTCCTTAGTGTCACAGCTCTTTTAACAATCCAGTAGAAAAATAAAGGTACTCTGTGCATTGATTTTTAGTGATTTGTTGACTGCTACAGTACTTAAAGCTGTTTGTGGAGCATGTCTTCCTATCTCGGCTTACACTGGTAACTCCAGTAGGGGTGTTGTGCATTAGTCTTTACATGTTCTGTTATCAACAGTGAATCCGTTATTAGTAATAATTATTGTAACAGCAGTCAGAATATCATATTGGGTTTTGGGACCCTAGCATGTAGGACACTGCAGAAATGTATTAAGGATTTAACCACATCCCAAAGTACTTTTTGCAGTTACACAGTGTAATCAGGCAAGGCAAACGGTGGGCTATACATAGTTTTAGCTTAAATATTATGATATGAGTTGTTGAATTACTCCATTTTTTCTTTTTGGTAGAAACAGAAATCTTCGCTCTTTTCAACAAGCCTAAAGTCCCACAGAGATGCAGCCAGTATTATACAGTGACTATCCCTATGAGGATCTCCAGGAATGGGCAGACCGTCAACAGCTTAGAAGCAAATTGGCTGGAGCACATGACAGATCACTTCAGGAAAGGAGGCTCATTGGTAAATGCCATCTTCAGCCTTGGAATGGTAAATGGTATGGAAATTACAGAAAGCATTACGCTGTTATTATTTTCCTTTCTCCTCTAATAGAGGTCATTATCTTTGAAGAGAAGACATTTGGAAGGCGGTTTAGCATAGGCTTGAGGCAGATTTGTTTTAGGTCAGCCTGTTTCAGTGAAATGGAATGAAAGCACAGGAAATATTTTGGCATTTGAATAAGGAAAACAGATAATGTATTGCATTTTATAAACATACTAGAGATGATCCTGTAATTGCTGAAATATACAGAGTTAATAAACAGTACCAAGTAAAATAAATTAAACTAATGAGACTGTAGAGCAGATTACATACATGGAAGAGTGGCTTTCCTCTTAGCTGTCCTGCCACACACTGACTGCAGGTCAGTGTAACGACCCTTGAGTTTCAGCTGGTCAACATGTAGTTAATTACTCCCAGTTCATGTAGAGACTGACCCTTTCCACTTTAATGGCACAGTGTTTTGCAAAACTGTCTTTTATGTTTGTTTCATCCTAGCTAGTGTGTTCTTATGAGTGATGGATTAATGCTGATCTTAATTTAGGAAGAGAAAAACTCCAGATTTTTGCATGTTGTGAAAATGTGGCACTGAGTCCAGCTTAATACTGTAGCCAAATTGTACTACACTTGTGGCTGTCATGGCTTTGAAGTCAAGCTTGCTGTACAAAGAAAGACTTTGGTGCAGAGTAGGGATCTGAGAGACATGATGAAAGGGACCTTAAGAATAAACCAATACAAGTACTTGAGCATAAAAATGTTGGTTACGACCAGATTAATTTTACTGGAAAATTACATGACTAATGTATGTCGTGGTTAAAGTGCTTATGGCTGAATCTTTCACCTAATTTTGGTTTGCTTTGCATTCTTCAAAAGGAATGTGGTTACCCATAGACTGGGCACTGCTACTAAGGTCAGTGGATTTGTGCCTTGAAATTATAGGGGAACTGCTTCCAGAGTATCTTCATCCCATTTTGCTGCTGGTCAGAATTCCAGGACCCATGATGAAACACAGTAATATGAGTCAGTTCTGGAAAATGTCAATCATGAAATTAACAGGCAATCCTAATTTTTCATTTTGCAAGCAAGTAGCAAGAAAGGAAGGTCTAAAGTTCAGCTGATGGAATGCTTTCACACAGCTTCCTGGAAAGCCTTGTTATTGCTAGTTAACTTGCTTAAAAACAAATGGTCATTTACTTTATGTGTATGAATTGCAGCACATAGAGGCAAACCTAATTAGCTCTATCAGGCTCAGTGTTTTCTTTAATAAAAACTGCTTATCAGTGCACTCTAAAATGCTTTAAACACAGCATTTTTCTGTTATTTAAACTTCTGAAGTTCATTTACATAACAGAGGCCTGGGGGAAGTTCATGTACTTGTATGCCAGAGTGAGGAGCCCTGGATAACTGCCTGCAGACATAGATAAAGTAGGCTTGAATGATGACAGTGAAGTTTCAGTGCAAACAGAACAATAAATTATGTAAAAGTGGACAGATTCAGGATTAAGCTAGGGTAAAGATTGAAGATGAACTATTAATAAACATTTTTATTAGCATTTTACAGTTTCAGGAAGAGCAGGTTTAGAAGTTAAAAAGCTCAGAGCTAAGGTTTCTAAAAGTGTATTAATTAGAACACTTAACATTAAACCACCATGAACATGCCCATTCTATTTGAAGAGCATTTTCTAAGAATGTCTGCAAGTTGCTTGCAGTTGCAGTTAAATGTTTATGCTTTAAATCCTAAAATCTTCCTGTGCTGCAGAGAAACTAACAGATTTTTCACTCATACGCCAACTACTATGAAACCACCCAGGGTAGAGAAGAGGGAAGAAAGAGGGGGCTGACGGCTTCTTAACGACTTACTTTTTTCTCTTATAAAAGCCTAACCATCTCTTCCTAGCAGGTCTCCTTGCTCACTGATTAATCCTCTTCCAAATTAAAGTAATACTAGCATACTTTCTTTAATTGGTTATATCACATTTCTTTGTTCTGGGGGACTGGTTTTCTCTTTGGCTTAAAGTATGAATTCATTATTTTGCTTATAAGCAGGGATATTATCTTCTTT
The DNA here is from genome assembly GCA_025447955.1 of Psilopsiagon aurifrons. Lineage (NCBI taxonomy): Eukaryota > Metazoa > Chordata > Aves > Psittaciformes > Psittacidae > Psilopsiagon > Psilopsiagon aurifrons. Next base: position 13,789 of record JAOEHY010014817.1, read on the forward strand.
TCCTCCTTGTCCTTGGAATGCCCAATGAAGTGAAAATTTCCAGATTGTCAGTAGTCATAAATCTGTTTCTTCCTTCTGCCAACAGTTTAATAATTAGTCTTCAAAATAGTTTTAAAGTTCATTGATAGCAATTGTTTCTTTTTGCTTATTGTACCAGATAATTATAAACAGAAATATAACACAATTGCAAATTACAATATGTAAAACACACAGAGTCACACCATATATTAAATGTATTCAGAACTTACTAGTAAGTTAGTAACAGCAGCTTGCTTGGTCCTTGAATGTTCTTATGTTGTCAAATAACAGTTATTTAGATTTGGAGTTTAGTTACTGGCTGGTGGTTTTCATCCAGCTCATGTCATTGCTAATTCTGCCTGTAGTCCCAGGCTTGAACTAATCCTCCCTAATGATCTAAAGTGATCATAGGACTTTACCTTTCCCTCTTCTAGTAAGAAGTAGAGACTGTAGTAATAAGCTTCAGATTAATAGCATTGAGAATGGAAAGGATGTAACAGGAAAAGTCATCTTCTTTCCTATAAAAGCAGGTCTCCAATCAGCAATATGAGAAGATGAGAGTGGTAATGGAGGAAGAGTCAAAACTAAGGTTGTATTTTGATGCCTTAACAGTGTAATCACAAGCCTGCTCATCTTTACTTGTTTTGAAGTGCAGGTCTTTACATTCTTGTATTTGTTTTAGCATTCTGTCTGAGAATTTCCTGCCTTTCAAACTTAGAAAAAGCCAGACAACCAACTAGACAACATTGACAGTACTTAAGGACAAGGCAAATGGAACAAAATGCAAGTTGCTTGGAAAAGGAAAGTAGTCAGGTTTTTAGAGGGCCAGATTGATTATATTGGTTGCATTCTCATTGCCTCAGACAAAGATGAAGCGGTGATGCATTTGGCCAATTACAATCACCTTAGCCACTGTGGCTGGGGCTGGGATTTCTATCATCCATATGGAATTATTTTCACTGTGTGTACTGAAGGTGAAAAGACTCAGGAGGAGAGAGGAATACAAATATGAAGCAAATGCCAGCATTCAGGTCATGTGCCACATAAAGCCACAAATAGCTAGTTTTCCTCATTGAGAGCAACAGCAGCCTAAAGGTTGCATCTCTGGGTAAGGGGAGTTTGTAATTCAAAGACAACAAGGGGAAAATTGTTGCCCACTAGGTAAGCTGTCATGGTAAAGTAAGAAATCTTTTCCCATATACCTCTTTTAAATGAGAAGCAAGAACTTCAAAATAGCTTTTAGTCAACTGAGCTACATCAAATATTTATCCAACCCAGTGAAAATAGCTTTTTGTGCACAGTAGGATACCTTAATGAAAAATGCAGTGGTAATGGAATGTTTTCAGAGGGAGGACAGTGATTGTAACCTTTACATTCAGAGCCTTTTCTTTGGGAAATAGCGAGTTATGTCAATTCAAGAGTAAAGATTGGGCAATGATACCACAAACAGCAAAGTCAGAATAGTTTGGCTTATTGGCAGTCTTTACTGCCCAATTGCAAATGAACTAATGTTTGGGATTACAAAAGACCTGTTTAATGTAGGTCAAGTTGCAGGAGCCGAATCTTGTTAAACAAGAGATTGCTAAAAGTGAATACAACTGCATCAGAATCAGGAAATACCTTGCATGAGAAATAGTGGAAACTGGAGCAACTCACTATCAAAAGCTTTAGGTGGCTGGTCTTTGTAGTTAAGTTCAGTAGATTCAGCTGAATAAATGTAGTAAGCCTTCTTGAAACATATTTCTGGACACGTGAAGTTGGAGAAAGTGATTTGGAACAGTCAGCATGTGTTGAAAGAATAAAATGACTGGGTTTGTAGATGAAGAGAAAGCAGTAGATGTCATTTGGGGTGAATTTATCAAGGATGTTTGACAGTGGCTCCCACGGTATTTTTGTATCCACGTTAGGACCCTGCAGCCTAGATGGGACAACAACTAGAATGGGTAAAAAACTGGTTGCATGGCTAGGCTCAGAGGATCGTGGTTAATAGGTCACACTTTACCTGGAGTGACAAATGGAGTCCCACAGAGATCTGTCCTGGGACTTCTTGTATTTCTTTGTCAGTGATGCAGAGGAGTCAGCGGGCCTTGCTTTTGTTAAATTTGCTGATGATCCCATACTTTGAGTTGCAGCTGATGTGGTTCAAAACCGGGCTGCTGTCCAGGGGAACCTGAACAGGCTGGAAGAACGTGCTATCAGGAGCTTTTTGAAATTCCATGAGGACAAATACCACAGAATCACAGGATCATTAGGGTTGGAAGGGTTGTCTGGAGATCATCTGGTCCAGCCCCCTGCCAAGGCAGGGCCACCTACAGCAGGTTACACAGGAATGTGTCCAGGCCTCTGTGCAGGGAGAGGCCTTTGCACTAATCCAGGCTGGGGACTGCCTGGATGGTTAGCAGCTCTGTTGAAAAGGTGCTGAGGGGGATATTAGTGGGCAGCAAGCTGAAAGTGAACTCAGGTATATCGTGGGAGGATGAGAAAAATGTTTATAAATTGAAACAAGAGAGGTCCTTGTTGTTTATCAAAAAAAAGGTTTCTCATCATGAAAACAATCACACTGTGGAAGAGGCTGCCCAGGAACTTGTTCGGTCTTCATCCTTGTTGATTTTCAAGATGCAGCTACATAAAGCTCTGAGCAGTCTGGTCTGTATTGTGATAAACCTGCTTTGAGCAGTTCATCCGAATGATTCGGTGATTCTATGAAACTGGGTCCTGAATGAAATAATGGTTATTTCTCTCCATGAATTGTAAAGAGAACCTTAGATAACTAACTCAGCTGTAGACCTCTGTATCATAAATATCTAATGTTAGGTTATGTAAATCTCACTTAGTGGGTCAGCTGTAGAATGTGACTGTAGACTTAAGATGCTCTTAAATCTAGAGCATTTGTGTGATAAAGATACTGCAGGTGGACATGGTTCATGTGTCCATGTCCTTGCCCTTCCACACCTCTGTGTAAGCGTTTCCCTGAAATACCTGCTAATCCTGATGCCATAGCATGGGTTATATGTGCCTTTTCTCCAAAAAATGACCCTGTTAGCTCTCTGCTGCTTTCCTCTTCCCCCTAATTATTCTCAGCTTCCCAAATGCTTCACATGTAAAGGAATTAATGATCCAATTATTCTTTCTTTTACCTCCTCCTTTTCTCTGGAAGGATAGTAGATGACCAGTGAAAGGGAAGATGTACAGCCAAGGTGTGAGAATTGGTGGACGTGCATTCGTGGCATCAAAGTTTAAGCACTGTGCCATGCAGGGAGAGAGAAGCTTAGTTATGGTTAAGAAAGAAAATTTTAATGAGCATCATCAACCAGTTTCTCTTACAGAGTTTTTCACCAGCATCACTCTGTTGATCAGACACCAGTGCCTCTCCCTCATCATTCTTCCCCTTCCAGATTTCTCATTTTCTATAGGTTTCTTTCCTGGCCAGAAAATTAATGGGTCTTAGGACTGATTGGCTATAGCATTCAGCAGTAATCATTGTACATCCAATAAGGAAGCAAAGTCATATAATCATAGGATCGTTTAGGTTGGAAAAGACCTTTAAGATCATTGAGTCTATCCGTAAACCTAACACTGCTAGGTTTCTCTCTTGCCTGTAGGGTCTCACAAGCTCAGCTATTAGTTTCTAAAACATTACATATGTGCCGTAATGCTCACATATGTGGAAGCTGTGAACTGGATGAGTGGAAAGTGCAGCAGAGTGAAACATAAAGGATGATATACGAGTGAGTGTAAACACACGCATGCTGATTGTGTTTTGATCGCTTAGTAATTAGCTGGCAAGTGCGTGGGGTGAGCTCAAGCTGCAGTGGTGCCTGCAGCACAACACTAGATTTCATTAAGAGAATTCAGGATACTGGAGCAATGCACCAGTGCTGTATAAAGCTGACCTGGCAAGATCTGCATGTCTGTGTCTAATAAGGATCTACAGGATTCTGCTTTCAGTCTTGGGTGCTGTCCTATCACCCATGGTTTGGAAATTAAAGGGTTATTTGTACATCATGCATCCTAATATAGATTTGAGTATGGTTTTAGGTATTGGAACATGATACATCAGACAGAAGCTGAGGTGGTTCTTGCTTTGAAATGTAGGGTCTAACAAAGTGCCATTCCTGAATTAAGTATCTTGTTATATTAAATTATATTAAATCTTGTACTCATTTGTATGTGGCAGGTTTGTTCTCCCTGTGTTTTCTAACCTGTAACCCAGCTACTTAGTGATCTGGCCTATTATTACGCAACAAAAATGTCTGTTCTCCTCACTCGGATGAGAAATCTATCTAGATGACAGGAGTTACTGCTTTGTAGTCCAGCTCATCCTCCTTGGAGCAATGCAGCAATACGTGCTGTAGTGGTGAGGAGTTGTCTTCTCTCTTTATTCTAAATGGAGTTGCAGGAGGCCTGCCGGGGGAGACAGTGTGAAAATGGACAGTGTATTTTTGTACTTTTTTGAGTCTCCCAACAGAATCCCAAGGAGAATCCCTAGTAAGTGATTTACAGCTTTTTTCCTGCGCAACTAAGTAAAAATAAAAAATACACTTTGTTAGTTTAGATAGAAGTATTTGCATTTGCTCACTTACAACTTAATGACTTGATTGAAACTGCAGCAAGAGAGGGTAGTGGAATGTGCAAGTAGAAACAAGGGGGTGTGCGGCTGCTTGACACTTGCACCAACAGTCTTGTTACAGTCAGTGTGTTGTAGACATAAGCCTCCAACTGTAGGAGTTTGGTTCATTGTGCACTTTATCCACAAAGAAAGATATTATTTCCAGATAGTAAATTAAATTTAGATCACATGATGACATTGGAAGATGTTGACCAAGATTATGTCTGAGAGGTAAAAAGCCTCTTAATTCTCTTCACTGCCTCCTTCGTGAAAACTGGTTGTGAGTTTGATACGTTTTTTCCCTTGGAGGTAGCAGTGCCTTCTTGCTGGTGTTTCTTGACCTTGTAGCATCCACCAAGGGAAGCAGGAGAACCTGAAGGAACAGCTAAGCAGACTTAGAAGGCTCTCCTGTTAGTTCAGAGATCTGTTGGTCTGGCATGTGTGGTTGTATTTCAAAAGCATGTAACACACCAGTGCAAGGGATGTAGTTTTCCTAAAAATGTAAAGAAAGTCAAAAGACATATTTTTTTAATAAGCCTAAACACAAAACTTGGGGAGGGTATGAGCAAGATCTTAATAATCACTCATACACAGTAATTGTATTATTTAAACTAGAAAGACTGAAAAACATGCTTTGTGTCAATGTAAGAGGAGTTTTCTGTGTTCATAAAGAGTACATTATGGCTTATTTACAATTTTTCTATATGTAATTCTATTGCTTCCTCTTTCTATTTAGTTTATTTTAGCAAAGAAAAGTGAGGTTTGGACTTTTTGAGTTATCCTGTTTCTGTTGTGTCATAGAGCTGACAAAACTTCAGTTCTTCCGTATGGGAGTGATTGTTGATTATAGAATATATGGCTAAATTGAAGGAAAAAGTGCTGTTTGTGTAACTTTAATAGTATGTGTTGTCTGGAAAAAGGCTGAACATGCTGAGAATGCAAATGAAAATAGAGAGGCACTAAACCAGATGGTCAAAATGCCTTCATAAATTTATGAAATAGTTATGAATGTACCTTTTCTTCAACACTGTTCAGATATACCAGATCATCCTTAGTCCATGTAGGTCAGTATAACTGCAATGGCTGATCCGTATGTAGAGTTCTGAGTTGTGTGAATGAAAGGGTATAGTCATTGGTATAAGTGTACTTTCAAAAGTCCTTACAAAGCTGTCATAGCGCATGGTTTTTAGCCCCCAAAGTGTGTGTTTAACTTCAAGTAGGTGAGCAGTACTCCTGAACAAGGACTGAAGTAATTGTGCCTGCTCAGAATGGGAGAGCTGTGTGTTTTGAGGACAAACTCAGGAGCAGTAGATAGGACAGTGAGGTTTGCTATTAGAGAATAGGATTGCTCTTAAAAACTGCTAGAGTTTTAGTAGCTAGTAGTTTCATTTAATAGAGCTGCACTGTAAGAGGAAGGTCTATGCACTTTTTTTTATGAAGATCCTTGGAAGAATTTAGTATTAATAAATCCAAATGCCTCATTACACATGGAGTGCCTTCCGTAAAGCTTACAGATAATCCTGTGTTTTCACAGATTCTTTACATGGGACAATGGATGGAGTATTTCTCTTTGAAGATGTTTCTGTGGAAGACAGCAAAAACGTACAGGGCTATGATGCAATTGTTGTAGAGCAGTGGACTGTCCTGAAGGTATGTGTGCAGTTTTTCTTCTTTGATTTTTTTGTAAATCGGAAGACTTCAAGGCTGTGAGTCAAACTCTCACATACTGATCTGTGCTTCAACAGTGCCAGACAGGCAACTGAGGTAAAAGGATGCAACGTAACAATAGCACTGGTTAAGCACACTCTGGGTTTGTACAGTGCACTTTTGACCCATGCTTTATTGCAGTGGAGGAGGAAATGCAAGTGATGGTGAGCAGTGATCTGTCCCAAAAGTACAGATGCAAGCTAGGTTAACTGTAAAGAGGATCTCCATTGGTTGTCAGGGCAACATGATCACACAAGTCACTGTAGCATTACAGTTCTAAAGAAAGAGGCCCTTTAGGTAGGCTTAGCAGCAGTAGAATTGCACAGATAACTGCATTTGCCTCTGTCTGACCTCCTTCATATGCTGAAAGAAGTGTATATTCTGGAAAGGTCCCTATAAACAAACTATGTGTATTGTAAATTGGCCTTTTACTGATCCAAGCACACACCGAGATCAGTAGAAATGCTGTTAGATCAGTCAGTACTGATCTTCCACAGCAAATCTAATGAAAGGTATTTGAAAAGCTGGGCTTAAAATTCTTTGTGACTTGAAGCAAAAAGATCGTAGGGGAAAAAAGATACTGCTGCATAACTCTCTGAAGGTATTTTTTTGTTATTTTATTTGGTTGCATGTCTCCAGAAATAGATGTTACGTATCATCTATAAAGGCAATTCCTGATCTTTTCACTTGGAATATATTGTAAGTGGTATAAAATCCTAAGAAAGACAAACAAGGCACACACATGCCAGAAGGTTGAATTAAGGGAAAATGGGACAGACGCTAGACTAAATGTGTAAAATACAAGGAGACTAGGATCAAGAGTTTTGTTATTAGATGATGACTTTGAAGTGTAACAAGAAATGGACATATAATAATGGCTAGAAACTTCTTGAAGAACAGTGCAATGCATTAATGGCAGGTTTTCTTGTGCTAACGTGCATCTGAACAAACAATTCCTGTATTACATTTAATGTTATTACAGACTTGACTGTAAGTTCTTGTTCATTTTTAGGATCAAATTATGCTGTTGCCACTCAGGAGCAAGGTTTTAGGATAACAGCAGATGGTTCCATGTGTGCATTAGGTCAGTGCTGATCAAGAAGGCAAATGTTTAAGAAGCATTAATGTTAACCATATGTTAAAAATTGTTAGGAAAGGAATAGAGAGTGAAACAGCAAGCTACATCCTATTCCATAGCCATGGTTTGACAGCAGCTCATTCGGAAGGTTATGTTAGCACTGTAATTGTTCAGGGAAGAGCAGGGAGGATCATCAGTGATATAGACAGCTTCTGTGTTAGGAAGACTTTGCATGGTGTGTCCTTTCAGCCTGGAAAAGAGTTGCAGGGAGTGCAATAGGTAGAGCAGGATTGACTGTTTTCGATATTATCCAGTATAAGAACTTTTTCCAGTATAAGGCCTGTCAAATGGGACTAGTCGTGGGCAGGTTCAAAGCAAACAAAAAGGAGATAATTCAGGTAATTCTTTATGCAGGAGTATGTGGAACGCCTTTCTGGAGAATGCTGTGGATTCAGGAAGTTTAGGTGGATTCAGGTGGAAGCGATGTTCTTTTTTCTTGATCGTGGCTATCTCTGTTTTTACAAACATTTTAATTCGGATCAGGAGTGCATTTGAAGTGAACTCCCTGATCCTCCTCACTTAAATGCTTCCCCTCACATCATAGAGTGGTCTCATGTTGCACAAACTGGATTACTTCCAAGGGAAACTAAACCAGATGTGCTGAGAGGAAATGTGCAAAATACTTGGGGCAGGTATCTTACATGTGTTGCCCTGATATATACTACTCTTCCTTATCTGTTGCTTATAGCCATGTTTGAGATAGCTTTCTGAGTTAAATGAATTCTTGGTCTGAGTCAGTTTGGCTCTAAGACAACTAGTGAAAGGTTCTCTGTCTCAGTAGGATAATGCAACAAAGTTATTGTGGCCCCCACCCACCTCTTAGATTGCTCTGTGTGGACCCAAGAAAGTTTGTCTCAACCTACATGACAAGGGCAGTATCTGATAGTGTGGATCCAGTGGTGAGGGAGTGGTGACCAAAGCACTAGGACACAGCAGAAGAGTAACTTCTATCAGGGCCCCCTGAAGCGTTAGAGCCTTGGTAAGCTGGAGTATCATTTGCTTTCAGTTCTATCAGTTCCATGGTGGAGACACAACTGGTCAAGAGATCAAGGAATCAACCCCTCAGTGCCATCTGGTGTATCAGAAGATGCTGTCCTGCTGCAGACCATGTTGTATGAGGGCTGACATGGAGAATCTCTTATTCTAGACACAAAATTTGGTGTGTGCAGTTTTAGAAACTGTTAGCATATACACAGCTGGTTGGTGTGATCAGATTATTCTCAGCTGTAATTTAAAATTTGGTGTTGCCTGGCAATTCTGCTGTTTTGAGATCAAGTGTCAGTCTTCTGGGGACATTTTGAGTGTGCTACCCACCAGCATCAAAGTGGAAGAATATGGGGAAGAAAAAGCTTGCTGAGGGAAGGAGGTGGAGGTATTGGGGAACTCTTGCAAAGGTCTTACCCATTTAGAGGAAGAGCAGAGCTGACCACTTCTGGGGTTCTTTTTCCTGATGTTTAAATAACTGCCTGGATATTTCATGCCTCATGCTTTCTGAGACAGCAAAGCCATAGGTAGGTAAAATCATCGAATGATCGAAAGAAAAACTGGAAGCCAGGAGATCTTTAGGGACTTGCCCAGTGTTGTACCCAGATGACCAAGTCACCTCTCTGTTAAATCCGGTTGGAATTCACCTTTATTTGTCATAAATGTGGAATAATGCTGCAGCAGAGGAAAGGACTATTAAATGGGAGATGTAGAGAGCGGGAGATGGAGTTCTGTAGTGACTGATAGTAGTAGATGTCCAAAAGCCAGTAAAGGCTTTATTTCTGAGTACTTCGTTGTATAATTACACAGAGATAGTCATGGAGCAAAGGAATGACTCATTTATGTCTCATTTATGACTCATTTATTCTTTTTTTGGTTTTGTATAGATTCAGCTCTGATCCCGATTAACCTTTTTCATTTGCCATTTTTGTTTGTATCAAGGCAGTGGAAGAAGCCCTGATGGGCAGCATGACATAAGTATGTATAATGGATCCTTATTTTAAATTTGTATCAGATTTGATTATCTGGGTGAGCTATGGACTTGCTCAGATGTGGTCTGAATTGAACGTAAATTGGTTGTGCCGCAACAAAAGAAGGCTGCTTGAAAAAGGAAGACATGTAGGTTGTATCGATGCCCATAGTAATGAACTGAGAACCTATCTGAATGAAAAGGTGAAGTTTTGATGTTTAGCCATAAAGTCAGAAGAGAGGGGTTGGTACACCTCTTGGTGGAGAAAGTGCTGCCTTTTTAATTGCTCAGGCTAATAGAGAAAACAAGCTGAACAGTGTGATGCACTCGGTATGTGTGTAAAATGTCAGTTTGTGGAGGATGTAAAGCTTGCAGCTGTCACAGTATGTGGTCCTGCCAAGCTGCAGACAGGATGTAATAGCTCTGAGTAATTTAACTCTTTCTTCTCTAAGTGAAGCTGTGGCATCCTCTGCAAATGACCACAGGACTTATAATGACAAAATGCTGCTCTCATCATTTATCACTTCTACTCTCAAAATGTCAGGGTATATTATTTCCACCGCAGTCTCTGAGATCTAGTCCTAAAACTTGTTTGATGGTTTTAAGTCTGCTTGCGTAGGCAAATGTGGGTAGACAGTTCTGATTAATCAGAGCCTGCATGATTTCCCTCTTCCCAGCTCTAATATGTCACCTTCTCTTCCCCATTACCCAAGACAAAAGAGCTAATACTGTCTTTCAAATTGAGTGCTATAACATTTATTTTAGATTTCTGCATTGATCTGCTTCTGAATCCTTGTTAATTTTGAAAATATTGGCTTTAACTTCCAAGTATTTTCTCATTGAAAATCTTCTGCTGGTGATTCATCACTCTTTTATTTTCTGCGATACCATATCTTTAGTGTGCTAACATGAATTGAAATCTCAAATACATCACGGTGTTGCCATTGCCCTGGCAGAACTGAATGGGGTCAGCGTCTGCTGTAGACATAGTTAACCTTTTAAAGTGGGATGTATCAAAGACTTAAAAATGATCTCTGCTGAGCCTAGGCTGCAAGTTGCCTTAATGTAAGCCTTGGAACAAATTCTCTGGAAATGAGGATTTGATTTGTCTGTAAATCTGATTTAGGTCATATGGCAGCTAAGCCATGGGAGTAAGGCATGACCAGGTCAGCAAAGGAACTGAGGGTGATGGGCGTGAAAAGCAGTTGTGTGTGTGACCCTCTTTACCACCCAGAGAACATCTAGGTTGCCTGGGCGGAGCATTTCATCATTATGCCCCTTGTTGCTTTTTAAGAAAACCTGAACAAAACCCTCCAGGAGCCTGTTCTTTTCAAAAGGTTTTCATAATTCTTGTTTTATTCTTTTTATGTAAGAAATGAAAGCAGCATAGATACATATGTATTTGTCTACTGAACATAGTAGACATATGCTCTAGACAGATATAAAATCCACAGGCTAATCTTTCCTTGTTTTTGTTGATAAATTTAGTAATAAAATAGCAATATGAACTTGAAACTTCCCTGATACGCTTTCTTGTGGCAGTGGCAGTATTGAACATCTAGCAAGGTGAATGCTTCTTCCAAGTGAATAAAGGGCATTTGAAGTAAACAGGCAGAGAAGTACAGGATTTAAAACTGTATGAATAAAAAAAATCACATCCTGTCATGGTTTGCTTAGGTTTCTGACAAGAGGAGAGATAAGAATTAGTTCTCTGCTCACACGTAAAATCTTTCAGGAATAAGTGAGCGTACCAGATCTCAGTTTTCCATTTTAAAACAAGCTGAGAAAAAGCATTCCAGTCCTCTTTCATGCTTGATAAAAAACCACACAGGACACAAGTCATGTTTCTCTTCCCCAGCAGGTCACCTTTAGCCAGGCAGTAGTGCCCTGCCTAATACACCTCTTTGACCCTGTGCTGCTGCCAGGCAGGTTTGAGAGGAGCCTCAGCATTTTGAGGGGCACAGGAAGCAGGTGATGGGACCCAATCAATCGCATACACAGCTTGCATATATGTGAGGGGCACTGCCAAGGTTTGCTCTCCTGCTGCCTGGAGCAGTGGCAGGAGAGAGGGGCTGTGCTTCAGCTGTTTCTAACATGGAAATAAATTATTAGCTCCATAATGGAGTGAGGCACATGGCCTTTGTGCAAAAGCCAAAGTTTACTTGAGAAATAATTACAACCAAAGGAAATAATGCTGGGGAAGCTGTATGGAGATGAATTTTAGATTGGATACAAGGAAGAAGTTCTTTACTGTGAGGGTGGTGAGGAGCTGGAACAGGTTGCCCAGAGAAGTGGTGAATGCTCCATCCCTGTCAGTGTCCAAGGCCAGGTTGGACAGAGTCTTGGGTGACATGGTCTAGTGTGAGGTGTCCCTGCACATGGCAGGGTGTTGGAACTAGATGATCTTAAGGTCCTTTCCAACCCTAACTGTTCTATGATTCTGTGATTAAGCTGTGTGTATTAAGACACCCTAGAGTATGCAAGTTCTCAGGTAGCGTTTTTCTGTCTTTTTTTTTCCCCAAAACAGTTGATGGAGAAACAGTAGCATCAGCACGCACCTTAAGGATACAGTGTGCACAAGTGTTGCAGGAATTGTGAAACTTAGAGTGCCAGAGTTACTTAAGAAAATGTACTGATGGATTGATAGATCACATTTAGTTCTTGTGTTTTGTAGCCAGTTATTTGTAGTTGTCCAACCTATCACATGTATGTTACCTGTGCAATGGTAAGTTTAACACATTTCACAAGATGCTTCTGTGCTTCCTTTGTGAAGAGCCCTCCCTGTCAACACATTCACTTTGTGAAGCTTTTGCTACCTATCCTGTGCTTCTGTAGATGCAAAGTTTTGTTGCTATGCACACGTATTCCTGTGTTACAGGTGCGGGCAATATCAGGAGCACTCAAACCTTTAGTTTATACATACACTAGAAAGTCAGATTTGCATCCACAGAAGCCACTGAGAGAAGTGGTCTTTGTGGGCACAGGAAGGCTTTTGGTCATTTTTTATTTTATCCTAGACATGGAAACAGATGTGAATGCTGCTCAGCAGCCTGTGTGTATATGGAAATTGTGACTGGATACATCTGAATCACAGAAAAGCTGTCTTAACAGGATGCTACCCCATATAGTGTTACAGATTTATATTCTCAAAAATATTTCACAGTGCATGAATTCACATATATTAACTAATCATAAATAACTCTGCATTACATATGCCCAGAATAATGTGCAGAAAGCCTGTCTGTGGACTTACTTTTTCCTTTTTTTTCCTCTAAACTTCCCATCGGCGTCCCAGTTTGCAGCTAGGCTGTGTTGGTCAGTGATCTATCTGCTGCCAAAAGCTGCTGGTGGTTTCTAATGGTGCAGGAGCTGTCCCACACTCCTCTGTTATACAGCTAATAGACGGGTAGCAAGTGTCTGCTGTCAAGGTGCTGTCATGTATTACACGTGGAAATTTAGGAGCAGCGTAATACTGGAGGAGCTCAGTCCAACTTTTATTGCTGAAACACTTGTGAAACTTCTTTTGCCTTCAATGAACATTTTTAATGGATCAATAATGTTATATTGTTAGCAGGAATTACCTTTTGGCAGAAGTCTGAAAGGAAAAAGGCAAATAATTCACAGATTTAAAGCTCAGATTTAGGCCACTTGTCGGCTGTGTTACTGCACGCATAAAACATTTGCAGTATGCTTTTACCAGGTCATTCTTGCACAGCCCATGTATTCCATTTCTCTCATTTTCTTTTCCTTCTTTTCCACTAAGGTGAAAGTCCTGCCTTCACCACTTTCTCTTTCTCACTTCAGTGCCCTAGGAGAAAAAGCACTGACTTTGGCAGTGCTGGGGCCTGGTGAGCAGCCCTGGAGTGCATGTTGTCTCCCCTGTGGGCTTTCCTCTCTGTTATTTCTAAGAGCTGTGTTTGAATGCACTGTCTGTTTTCCCCAACAGTAGGTTACACTTCCAGAGCGACTCATGTTTTTTATTTCCCATCCTCTTTGCCATCTGTCTGTAGATCTTAGTACACAGTCTGTTAGGATTTGCTGATAAAGGTTTTATTAAGATTTATTTAATGGGATTTTCAATCTTCTCCTCTTTAATCCATGCTGGAAAAAATATTAAATAGTGAAAATCCACAGCTGCCTTGTTACTAAATCACATTCACTCAACCTGAGGAAGAATGATTTCTAAAGAACTTCTGTCTCGCAAGAGCTTAGTAGTTGTTTTGTTTATAATCTTGCTGTGGTTAAAATTGCTGCAGTAGGGGGGGGAAAGAAAAATAAAAGGTTAATGCAGTTGTTTGTGTGGCTTGCCCTAGATATTAGTTACCAGTTTTTATTCTTTTCCTTTATTCTTTTCTTCATTTTTTCTAATGAGCAGAAGCAACTGTGAAAGGAGAAATTGCTGAAAACAAACAGTACAACTATAAATAAAATGAATTCTTTTCATCTGATGCAAGTCAAGGGAAAAACCTAGTTCAATATGCTCTGGCTTCTTGACACTCAAGGTGTGATCAGAGATTACTTATCATCCACAGGAGAGTGGGAAGCAAGTTAATTAAAATTTTCCACCCCTTCACTGGATGAAATGCCTCCCAGTTTGAGATGTATTATTTGAACACTTCTTTTTCAGCTGAGTTTACTTTCTACTTCTTCTAGTGTTCAAATCCAATATTTGCTACCTAGAAAGAGCATTGCACTTTCATCTTACGGAATTCTGTGTTTCACATTTTATTTCCATTGTCTCAAATAATAGCAGATAAAATAGTTTTCATTATTGTATTAAATATAAATTCAGCAAGACTCTTTTCCTCTCTACCTGTTCCCCAGTGCATTGTTTGTTTAGAAGCATTTTTGCTTTGGAAAGCATTTAATATGACACCAATTAAAGGTCTGTGTGACTGTGACTCCTGCTGGCACTCACATTCCAGTCGTGGGATAGGATTACAGCTGATGCTACAGGAGGGGGAGAGAGAAGTCATTTCTTGTCGTCTTAAAGAAAGCTTCAGTTATCTGTATTTTCAAGTAAGGAGCTTGAAGCTCCTATGAATTACACCTGTTTATTCAGGAGTGACTCCTTTCCCTTGTCTGTCATCTTCAAATGGAGCCAATTTTGAGAAGTAGCTTATTCCTCAGGGACCTGGGGAAGAGGTGCGGTGTCTGACTCCAGCGCAGCGTCCTGCGTAGTCAGAGAGAGCTTGTTAAGGAGCATGTGGAGCTCAGAGGAGGTGTGCACCTCTGCATTCATTACATTTCCTTTCCTCCAAGCAGCCAAACATGCAGATTATTGGGTACCAGCACACAGGAAGATCAAGTCACCTTTTTTTTAACAGTTGCACGGCACTCATTCTTCAGAGATTTTTACATTTCCAGATTTTAAAAAAAAAGAAAAATCTATAAGCCTGAATTTAATTTAATCTTGGATTTATTTTCTGAAAACCTTACACTTCTGAATGTGCTTATGTGCGCTTTTTCTTTCTGCACCATTGGGATTGTGAAATACAACATCATCTGCTGCAGATGATGTTCAACCCTGACAAGACAGACAGGTCCAAAGCAAGTCTCGTCTCGCTACTCAGAGCCTGCAGGGACAGTGGGGCTGTGGCAGGAGTGGTGGCCCATCCCTGAAACAATTTGGCTTCTACAACAGCCAGATGAGCTCTGCGTGGTATTGATGTCCTTCCTCATTGTCCTAATCTCCCTCTGATTTGTGGTGTTTGTTGCACATCCTGATGCAAGGAGAAGGTTCTCCGTGCTAATCTAACCTTAGGCAATGAATTCAAAATCGAAATCCTCTTTGCCACATAGGATGTTCCTTGGGGCACAAACAAGGCTTGCTGTGCCAGTCTTTCCTGACCTGCTAGTCTTCCACCCCCTAAATGAGTGAGCTCCTTGTGTTTTTTCCTCCAAACACTGTTTGATGGAGGAATGTTTTGGTCAGGTCCTTTTATGCATTCTTCCAAGCCCTCATGGCAGGCTTGTGATGGTGGATGCTCTGACCTTATTCTTAATGCTTATGTTGCATATTTTCATCTTTGGTTTTGGAAGGCGTTGACCAGACTTATGACTCTCACTGTGTTGTTAATGTGTTTTCTTGAGACATTAGCTCTTAAAGGCATCTAGGTATGTCTGAATTTTTGCATTAGCCTTGGATGTTCTATTTTAAAAACCAGAAAGAGGGGAAAATATGTATCTTATGGGGAGAAATGGAAGCTTGAGGAGATGCTAAATCTACCATGATCACAGCTGTAGCGTAAGCCCCAGCAGCTTCAGAGTGGACATGAGTGGTATTGCTCCCCTCTTGCAGGGCATCTCTTTCCTCTCCTAGAGTTAGCAGTTCTGGTTTGTACATGGTGATGTTGTACAGCAGCAGTATCTCTGTCAGTCTCTGAAAGCCTCTGTACAGAAATTAGGGCTGCTTGCACTGTCTGGAGTAGAGTTTTTAAATGTTCGCCTTTATAAGCAGGAGTGATACAGATTCTTCAGCTATTTGCATTTGTAGTCATGATCAGGTTTTTAATAGGTATAGTCAAACAGTCACTCAGTTATAAAGATACCAAGTGACCTAAATTATATTTGTTAGAAGAAAGGAATAGCTGAGATTGGAATTCACTAAAATACCTTAAAATAACTACAGAAGGATTTGGATTAGTTCTGATCAAATGACTATTTTATTACTGTGGAATAAATGGATTTTTTTTGGAGCTTCAGAACTATCGTGCCTTACCCAGTGTTGAGAGTTGGCAGTCAAAACTCCTTGCATGCACATGAAACAGTGTGAAGTGCCTGAGCTTTCTGGCAAATGTAATTGTTATTCCAATGGAATATAGTCCCATTTGTAGATACTGGTAATTACAACCTCCCTGATATGTGTTTATTAAAATTAAAAACTAGTAAACGTGCTCTAGCATCTATTTGTTAAATTACTGGACGTCCATCTCAGTGGAGCAATCTTTGTTGAAAGCGCCAGTGCTTCTCTCTGTACGAATTACAGGGCTTGCCATTCAGCAGAAGGAGAATTAGCAAGGCTCGGCTGGGTTGATTGTGGCTGGAGCCAGACTTTGCACTAAAAGGCAATGCTTTTGGTCTCGCCCACGGATTTCCTGATTCAAAATAACAAGGAAGCGAAGCGTCTTTGTGGGTGATAAAAGCAATAGACCTGTACTTTGGTTTTATTTTTGTTGTTGCTGGCTATTTTGCCTTAGATCCATCACGGTAGAGTAACCTGACTGATTTCAGTACATATCTTTAGGATTTACTGTAGCCTAGACAAAACCAGAATCTGAGCAAAGCAGTGTTGTAGTTTTTTAACTACTTGAATGTCTTTTTGCCTAGGAGGAGATAATTGATAACATACAAAGAATTTGTGTTGTTCAGATCTGGAGTCATCTAAAGCTAGATGGATGACTCAGGCAGTGTGAAAACAAGATCACAGATGTTTACTGTTTCAAACAATCTCATTTAACAGTTGGGATGTATGGACGAATGGTCCCATATCTCATGGTTTTGATCGTTTTCCTTCCTGCCAAGTTGAACATACAAAGTGACCCACTTCGCTACAGAAACCCTTTCTCCCTCCCAGAAAACACACACATGTTTTTTCTTAAGGGTTTTCTTTCACGTCAAACTGAATGTCACACTCCAAGTGATGATGCTGACTGTTGATTTTTCTTTCCTAGGGAGTTGAAGTGCAGACAGATTACGTTCCGCTGCTGAATTCCCTTGCCATGTACGGCTGGCAGCTGACATGTGTGCTTCCTACTCCCATTGTGAAGACAAACAGGTACAGGGGGGTGAGCGCTGCCTTTCAGCCAGGGCAGTTGCTGTTGGAGCGCTGCAGTTTGTGCAGTCAGTGTGGCTTCCCCTGCATGTGCATGGTAGCTGCCTGTGCAGACCCTGCTGCAGCTCTTCTGTGGGCTTTCTGAGCCTCAAAGCCACATGTGGCTGGAAACACATGTCCAGGGTGGTTAAAACACTTCAAGGTGGTAGTGCGGTTTCTGCATAAGTTTTCTGGGTATTGTCTCTCTGTAAACTCCTTGACTGTAAAATTCATGCTCTGGATCTCCCAGTAACTTAGAGGAAAGACAAAACGTGTGGTGACGTTTGCAGTGAGTTCTCTACGTGAAGAAAAGTAATTTTACTTGTAACTGATGTCTGTCTAATGCTGCTGATACACACAGTCTAGCTGAGCAGGGCCATGTGAGCCTGGTGTTTCATTACTCTAGTAGCCTTGTTTGCATACATAATCATTGTGCTATCTGCTTCACTATTATTAATATTCTGGGATTTTAAATATAAATGCAAGTAATTTAAAAATACTCATCATAACTGTGGTGAAAAACAATTATCCCAGTTGTTAATCATGAAGATGGTGCTTTCTGAGCTTTCACTGGTCAGAAATATATTTATATATATACACCAATGTAATCAGTTATAATTTTTCTAATCTAAAAAGAGTAAAAATATGCCCAGCACTTGAGGAGATCTAGATGGAGACTACTCCTACACACAAACCCCTAAAAAGTAAAGGCCATCTGTGCTGGGGGAAAAACAGTATTTAAGTTTTTCATACGTATTTAAATACAGGAATGAGCAGAAAATCATGGTTATGGTTTGGAAACCCTGTCTCTTAAAGGTATATTTGGTTTTCTCTCTCTTCTAGCTTTCTGAATCTCATTTATAACTTCAGTAACAGGTCAGGTTGGCAGTGCAGAAGGGCACCCACCCATTCTAACCACTGGTGGCATTTGGTTGTGCCTCCTGCCATGCTGCAGACCTCTAGGGAGCACCCAGCCCAGTTCTAGATTAGTGTCTTGGAAGGGAGGGAGCACTCCGGTGTCCCTGCTGCACACTGGCACTGGAGCACTTGGGTTTCTTGCTTTTCCTTCCAGTTTATTCTATGCTTACACACTAATGCATAAACATTCAGCAAAAGTATGTCACAAGCTGACAGGCTGTGTCAGGCTGAACAGTTGCTCTTTTTTCCCCCCCAAAATACCAGGCTGCTCAAAGACACTAGGGACAGGCAGTGTTTAGGTCATTCTTCATTTTGTTCTTATTTGACCTGCAGAAATAAATGACTAAGATGGATTTTCACTTTGAATGATGCTGGATGTGAATTTAATTCATTCTCAGGAGTGTGCATTTGTTTCTTTTCAGGGAGGGAAATTTATCTACAAAGCAAATTGTATTTCTTCAGAGACCTTCCTTGCCCCAGAAAGCAAAGAAGAAAGAATCTAAGGTAAACAACCTTCAGTTTCTGGTTTCTTTGTCTTTTACTTGATGGTACTTCAATATTGTAATTTATTTCCTATGGCAGTAAAAATGGCCTGTTCAACATTTCTCTGATACAGTAGCAAGACATAAGGAATCAAATTGTTCATATGAAAGAAACAAAAAATGCTCAACTGCTGTGAAAGCTCTTACATTTCATTCTGTGCTGAGCTCATGGCAGCAAAAGAGACGTAGATTTTTCTTCACATAAACTGGCCATAAACCTCTATGTGACCTAAAATTCTCTGCCCATGTTCACTGCCTGCAAGGTGAAGTCAATACTATTTTCTCTCTCCCACTGGCTGTCTTTTCTGTTTAGACTGCTCTTTCTTTCTTGCTATGTGTTTTGGTAGAGCCTAGCACAATGTAGGCCTGATTTTGGCTGGTGTTTCTGTGTATTGTGTGAATGTTAATGAATTCTACTCGAAAAGAAAGGCTGAATCCAACTAAATTATCCAAGAACGTAGCTGACAGCTAATGGTGTATGTATGTGGATACACACATGTATTACCATTTCCACTTTTACGTGCGTATCTGTGGGAACCCCTGCCCAAACCTCTCACACTATTACTGCTGAGAGGGAAGTAGGACTGGAAACAGGGGGAGTGCTGATGTTCCTTGGGTGCTCAAGTTTGCCTTGGCCTGTCAGTACTCAGAGGGTCAGGAAAGCCAGGTGAAGCATGGAACTGACCTCTGGAACCACGTGATGAAAAGGCTGCTAATGGATACAGCCTTATTGTTACCCTATTTCTATGTGCTTTGGCAAGTACTGGCTAGTCCAGTGTCACTGGGAAGAGCAGTGAGCTCGAGGCCTGCAGAAGCTGATGGGGAACACTTAGCAGAGCTGAGCACTAGGAGCATTTTATCCAGCATTTCAGATAATGACAGATTTCATCTATAAAGCCCTCACTTTTGGAGCCTGGTTCTTTGAAAATCATCTTTTAGAGACAGTGGAGATCAGGAGGGTGTTTGAACTGGCTGAAGTAGGGGGGAACCACTGGGAGTGTGACACTGATTTAGGATTTACCCTCTCTCATTAGAAGAGCTGGAGCCTGGAGTATTCTTGTGAACATGTTACAAAGCCCATTTTTCTTGGTTTTCTCTTTGTTTTCAGGTGGTTAAAGGGGTCTTCTGATGAGGGCTGGAATGCCTGTATTTGGTCAAACCACACACTGTGGTTTTAGTGGAAGGGGTGGGAGCCTATAAGTGATTGTATGTCTTCAAATAGAGAAATCGGTCTGATACTGATTTCTTGTGTTACAATAACAAATACATACCATGCAGATGACTCAAAGCTTTGTTTAAATTTTTTCATTTGGGGATATAAAAACTTATTTAACAATGTCTGGTTGACAAAACAAAGGATTTACTCATTGGCAGTATTAAATATACAGACATATTTGAGGGCAGAATCACTACAGCACATTTTCATACTGAAGGTCAAGGAAAAATGGAGTATGTGGATTGTAGTTATGTAAAGAAATGTAAGACTGGTTCTACATCTGTACATGGTTGTTGCCAGTCACATCAAAGATGCCAAACCTAGCATTTGGTTAAGCTGCTGAATATTTTGCACATACAATGCCACAGACTCTCAGGGCTTTTTTTTTTTAACTTGTGACATGGCATGTTTGAAATGTTTACAGATAACCCCTCAGAGGGGGAAATTGTCTGATAAAATTAAAAGGACACTGCAGTCTTGGAAACTGACCCATCCATGCTATGCACACCCACCACCTGCTGTTCAGTTTAGCCAGAGGAAAAGGAAACATGCAAGGCATGTTACAACTTATTTTTCCCTTCAGTAAGACAGAAGTACTTGTAATAGAGCAATATCCAATCAGTAATGAGGTAATCGTGTTCATTCACTTTGTACAAAGATTATGCTTGTGTTTGCATGTTTGTGAAATACAATATAAATACCTAAGTATACATACATCTGCACATGCACACAGTCTCCTACAGTTTGATCTTTTATCGCATTTTAAGGCCCTGACCTTACCTTCCACTGAAGAGAGCTTCAAGTTAAAGGGGAGTTGTGGGTGCTCAGCACTTCTGCAAGTCAAAGAGGAAAACACTGTGGTGTCTCTGACTTTGAAACAGTTGAGCTCTAGAACTGAGATACTGCCTTTCCTCTTTCTCTAAGTTGTAATGATATTTAATTGAAAGATTGCTCTCTCTAGGTAAACCCAAGAAGAATCTGCTGAAAGTTTCTACTTTTTTTCCCTTTTCTTTTTACAGTAAGTCCTGGCTAGCAGAAGGAAAGAGCATTGCTCCAGCTTCATAATCTAATAAACTTAATAGGTTTTGAATGGCTTTTTGATTAAGGAATAAATAGCTAGATCAAAAATTTATGAACATGAGTCCTTCCTTGGACCAACTAAAGCATAGACATGGCTGCACTGGAGGAAACAGCTTTTGGACCACAGCTGAATTTGCTGAATGACTTGATGAGAGTATTTATGCCACCCAAACATCACCTCCTAACCCAGCCCCTAGTTCCCATCAGCTTGGACACTGCTGACACAATGGTTGTGCACATTCACATGTACTTACAAACTTGTGCAGGCTGGCACAGAGGTGGCTGGAACATGGTCTGGCTTTCCTTGGGAAGGATCATTTATTTGTTGACAAGTGAAGCAGATCTATTAGTGGCGTGTTAGCCTTTGTATGTGTTATACCTGTCAAGTCAGTATTTCAAGGTACTGCTAGCTTTGTTTTTTAATAGTGTTTAAAACAGTTCTTCTGAAGGGGCAGCTGTGATAAGTTTTGTGGCAAGTGCTACAAGAGACAGCCTCATGCTTTCTTAACCAAAAAATTTCCTACAAGTGGTGCAGAGTATTTTAGTGTTTGGGTATAGTCTTGGGTATGGTGTTCTGCTGTTAACCTGGTGAAAAACAGTGGAATAACATCATAGGATTGCTTCCTCTGTAGGCCTCAGTGGTGACACAGCATGTGGAGCGGTACGCACTAGGCATTTGAAAAAGCAGAAGCAGAATGCATCACGGTCTCTTTTCTCTGTGTAATAGATACATCTGTGTAGGCACAAATGATCTTAAGCTGACCAATTTAGTAATGCAGGGGGTTTTTTTGATCTTAGGTCTTTTTGGTCAAACTGGGCTTTGAGTTAAAACTAAGTAATGAAAGCTCTTCTACTCAGGAAAGTAAATGTCCATGTCAGAGTCTCTCTAATGGTCTCTTAACATTTGGGTCTCTTACCTGTAGTTTCACTGGAGGTTCTCCAAAGAAGACGTGCACAACAAACAAATGAAGAATTCCACAAAGGCTAAATTAAGTACTAGGGAGAAGCAAAAAGCAGCGGAGAAGCAGCAGTTTGAAGTCACGGAGAACACAAGAAACTTAGAAGCACAAATCTCAACAGCAGACAAGCCTGATCCAGAAGAGCAGCTGGATGATGTCATAGACTTGGGCGATGCAGTAGCTGGGACCAACAACAGAGGTACCCATCACAACGGGGCGTCAGAAGAAACAGGTCCTGCAAGTTGCGATACTGGTGACAGTGATGCGCAGGTCTGCCTCAGCCAGAGCACAGCTGGCTGCTGTGCGGAGCAGGTCACAGAGCAGGGACACTGTGCTCCAGTGTCAGACGGCTGCAGCGGCGGGGACATGTACAGCTCCTGTGAATAAGACCCGCAGTTGGAGAATCCTGTGAGTTGCTGATACTTTGCCAAGAGAAAAGAACAGATTTTGCTTATCCCCATTGCTTACGCCATTGCTCAGTTCAGCATTTCTTTGGCATTGTACTTCTTTGCTCCTTAGCACACCAATATCTTGATGTTTTAAGTAACTCCAGGGCCTGGGCTTTCTAACCCACAGAAATTAATTGCAAGATTCCATCTGCTGTACAGAGTGGGAAATGCCCTACACCATCTCCTAGAGCTACACTTGAAATTAAAAAGCAAGGTCAGAAAACACACTTGGGTTTTTCTGTGGGTGACCTTAGCAAAATAAGTTTGCATCTAGGTCAGGGCAAACATTCCACGAGGATCTTACTCTGTAATACTTCCTTGTCCATGTATCTTTGCTGGAGAAGTTACTGTGCCATACGTTATTTTGTCATTAAGCTTGTAGTGTCATGGAAATGGTATTTGGACTTAAACAGGCTGAAATGGGAAAGCATAGATAAGATGGCTGTTATCTTTATTTATCTCAAATAGCATACTTACTGATGATACTCTCTTCTGAGTTTTATTAACTCCTGCAGATCTTTAAGCAACGAGCAAATCATGTACCTATTTTAGGCACTTTGGGTAAACAAACCCCAGGGTACCTTTGTGTGAGGCAGACAGTTCCGGTATAAAATGCAGTTTGCTATCTGCTCACGTGTCTGTTCTCTTTGCCAATTCATCAATAGCGTGGGGGCTTCAGAAGATAGAAAAGCAGGAAACAAAAAAGCAGGTAAAATGTGCTGCTTTCAGTAGCTATCATTGCTAAAATTGAAATGAGATGTTACCTCCTGCCCCTTCCAGGTGGTCACGCACCACTTCCTCACTGTTACAGGAACTGAAATTGTACACACGGGTCAGTGTCCAACAAATGTCACTAAATGACCTTACACATACCTTAGGAGAGGGGGTTTTATGCAAGTAACCATATTTTTGGACTGATACCTACCAGAATTCTGTAAAATTACCAACATTTTTACGTTTGGAGCTACATTAAAATATTTACAAGTGAATGTACATGTGTAATATAGTCTCTGTGCCAATGTTCTCCAAGTACTTCAATATTCCTAAAAATGTAGGAAGTAGTGGTTTCTCTTATCTGCCTTCATCCCAGTTTAGAAGTGGTCAAGTAACTTGGTAATGAAGTGAGAAATACATTCTGAATTCCCCTGCTTTTGTTGTTTCTAAACCAAGAGCTCTGTAAGCATTTTGCTGGTTTTTCCCTTGGCTGATTTGTGCCTGATAATTTCCCTCAGTCTTCAAATCAAAATGCTGTATGTACAAAGAACCGTGTTCTGTATCAGATGCGCGCCTCAAGTGGCTCAAAAGCATCTTCCACACCTCAAAATTATACAGTTGGCAGAACATCTCAGAGAAGGGAAAAATCGCAGCACTTTGGATATTCATCTGATCGGGCCAATAGCACTCAAGTTGAAATCATTCAATTTCCCACACACAAAGCATGGTGGGCGGGTTTCTCATTGATTGAGGAGTTTTTCTATTTTTAATTCAGTGGTTTAACCACAGGACTGGAAGTAACTTCATTTTCTACTGGTATTTTCAATTCTTTCATTCTGCTTCTTGAGATTAGACTGGAGTTCCAGTAGCCTCAAAAATAGGTTGTTTCCGTTGTTCTACTTAGATACAAGGTCTCTGCTCTGTACAGTTTTTAGTACTTGTTTGCAGATTTTGTTAGTGTAAGATCCTTCTACTGGTGTTTTCTATTTCAAGGACTTGCTTTGTATTACTGTTGTTCTAAAATTTGCTATATTTAATGAACATTTTACTAGTAGAAAGTGTTGCAGTAGAGCAAACTCTCCCAAGCATTTGGAATAGAAAGTGTTTCCTAGATTGCAGTTTGACCTTGTGTGACTGGATCCCAAGTGCTTACAAAACTGAAGAGAAATAAAGGTCATGAGGAGATTTCTTACTTGTGGTACTTGCGTAACTGCCAATAATTTATCCCCAAGAGGAACTGGGCATGTTTAAGTGGTGGTGAAGGGAAGCTCCTTGTTACCAAATAGCAGTAGTTACTATCGCTAGAGAACTGGCTACTTGGTTTTCCATCTGACAGAGCATGTCAGGGTCTATAGGAAAGTTGCACTTGTTTAAGTGAAGGTTCAGTGTAAACCTTTGTTCCCATAAATGCCGGAGTGGCTTTGGGTTTGGGAGATTTGAGCTTTCATGGGGTTTCAGTTTAAAAAGGGCAAATGGGTTTGGTTTTATAGTCACATAATCAGTTCCAACTTGTGAATCATGGCTCTGCGGCTGCTCTGTGCATCTTATCTCAGCTGCCTTTGCCACTGGGGGCTTGAAAAAGCAAGACCACCAGAGTGGTGGAGGAAGTGAAGGCAAGCAGTCATGCCCTTATCTACAGTATGAATAGAGAAGAGAAAGGGCTGGCCCAGGGCCTAACTCCTGTGTCTGGAAACCTGACCAGCGCAGGGAAATACACCAACAGTGGTGAGACTGTGTGTGGCCACAGTGGTACAGCCTTAACCTTCAACTCCTGGTGAGGGTCAGGGCTCTATGCTGACTTCTTGCTCAGAGAAGCCACAGTTAGGCTGAGCCACTGGCTCCACAGTGGGGTTTCTTTGCCCACAGAGAGCCACCATTTTAAGCCCAGCCTATTTTTTTCCCCCCAAAACTAGGCCAAATCTCCCAGTAAGGATGCAAACTAACCTTACAGTGCCTCTCTTGAAGGGAAGGAGGCTCCAGTGTTGCTGTTAGGCCTGGGGAAGGAATGGATGGGTTGTGTTACTATGTGTTACCAATGGTTGTGCCAGCTGGTAACAGAGGAGCATGACAATTCACACAAGTGTCACGCTGGTGTATTTTAACCTGAATGTGTCTTTGTTAGACCAGCAAGATTCAGGTGTGTAGGTCTGTCTGTGAAGGAGGAGGAATTATGCATGCCAGTGTTCAGAGCAAGTGTTTACCTGGACAATGGTGAAATGGGATGAGTTCAGCAGAGAAAATCCAGCTTGGACAATGAAGAAATGCCAGTGGGTGAATGAAGATGGCAAAGAGGAATGAGTGGCTGAATTGAATGAAAGATGGAAAAGGAGGTGTGTGGGGGGCAGAACTGTGGTGGGGAGAAGTCCAAAACGTTGAAGCATCATCATGAAAGCGGTGTCTGTAGAGTTTAAGAGGCGTTAAATGCACAATTTGACTGGCACTTCATCCTGCATATTTTCATTATTGGATCTGTACACTTGAAAACAGCATAATTGAAATAGCTCAAAGGAGTTTTAACATATGCATGGAGATGAAGCAAAGTGTAAAACAATGTACTTGTATTTTTTGCAAATTTGGCTCCTCTTTCAGCCTCAGTTTGAGGTGAGCAGAGGAAGGGCTCTGCATTAGGTGAACCATCTTTTCCACTGTACTTTTACCTCAGGGAGCCAATTATGGGGCAGAAATAAAGCACCATCAGCTATTCAGGGGGCATTTCATCATCCCAAACTGAAGGGGTATAGGAAGAGCAGATACTAATTTCTTGCTGATAAATGCTTCTCAAAAGCAGAAGGAACGCTGGCTAACAGCACCAGCACAGCCATGAATTCAGAGCTGTAGATGCAACTTGTGTCTCTCCCAGCTTATCAGTGGAGCTGTGCCTCTGGCTGTAAAAGGCAATCCTTGCCAAGCCTCTGTTGGCTGAGAGGTGCCTGTGATGCCACGTGTGGCAGCTGACTCTAATCAAGACCTTACCTGGATGCTGAAGTGGGGAAAAAGGCTTTTTTTCCATTTAATTGCTTTCTGTTATTCACTCTAAAAGTTCCTAAAATGAGGTAATGATGACTGAATAGCCACTCTGCTTCCAGTTAATGAATGCAAATCCCATAGGAATACTTCATTGTACCAAATGAGCACGCAGTGAACTGCTAAAGTGCGTGTCATGGGGAAAAGAGAAAGATTCAGTCTAATAAGGCTGTAACACCCGGTAACTACAATCTATCTCACTAAGTTTAAATGTGTAGATGGAGACATGTTGCATGCCTCATTTTACTGGAAAAAAAAAGAGAAGTATCAGTCTGCTTTTTCTGTGTAGTTGCTCCTGAGCTGATGGCACAAATGTGAGAGGAAAAAGCAGTTTCTAATATGGCACGTTATGGTTCAGTGATGTGATGAGGATGTTTCTCCACCTCAGTAGCTGCTGAAGAGCAGGGGTTGCTCTCTGTTCCCACCAGTGAGGGCTAATACCACATTCATTTAATTCCTTGTAGAGATACCTTCATAGAGAGGAGAATTTTCTTTCTAATTTTTAATTTATTTTTTTCCCTTTCCCCCTCTTCAATTACAGAATCACAGGATGGTTTGGAAGGGACCTTAAAGCTCATCCAGTTCCAACCCTCTGCCATGGGCAGGGGCACCTTCCACTAGACCAGGCAGCTCTAAGCCTCTCAAGTCCAACCTGGCCTTAAGAGAGCACCCTGTGCCAGGGCCTCACCACCCTCATGTTAATTCTTGGTATTTAGTTAGATGGAGTCAGATCCGATAACACAGTTTAAGTTGAAACTGATGTTTTGCCACAAGACCATTAGACTCTAGACTAACAATGAGTCTTCTGAAATATTCTTAAGTGTCAACAGGAACAGGCTATGGAGGAAAAGGGATGCTAACACCTTCCCTGGCTTTCTGGCTCAGAAATGGCATTTATTCCCATTACAAGCATGACGGCAAGAAGTTCAGTGCCCGTTGGCAGGATTACTGTGTGAGGTAAGAACAGACTCAGAGCTGAGGCTCCTGCTGTTTGAGGTGAGGAGGCGTGGAATTGTTTTTCTCCTCCATCTTTCAGTGCTCTGTGTGTGTGTTTAATGCTGCTCCTCAAGCGGGTGAGCCCATACAATGAACAAGATGTGTCCTTGCCCCACAGCACTGGCCTGAGTATAACAGGGGATGACAGAAAGAGGTTAGAGGGAAAAGAGGAGGATTGCAGAAACAAAGGGGTTTGAAATGCTTTTTGTTAAATGGACATTTTGGTACAAGGCTGAGGAGTGGTTTGTGAACGAACTGTCCTTTGGGCTGAAGAAATTCTGTGCATTAAGGGAGAAAAAAAGGGTAAATCAGTTCATTATACATGTAATGATTTAAAAGTCATACAAAAGTCATACAAAATCTTTTTGTCATTACACCGATAAACATGGAGAAGCCTCGTGCATGATTTTTATTGTAGGGCACCAGGACATTCCAATGGCTATTACTGCATGTTTCTAGAAAAACACCCAGCCTGCTTCCCCCAAGCACCAAACTCTGACATGTCAATTGCCATCTCTGAGAACACAAACCGCCCTGGTATTATTTTCTGTGACAAGCACGCTGTCCTGTTTACGTTCCAGAGTGAACAAGGAGCCATTCCCTGAAACAGGGGGACTTGGAAAGAATCTTCCTCTCATTTGTGTGGGAGGGAATGTGATGAGACATCCCCCCTGGGGCTGTAGCCACAGCTCATTTTGGTTGCCCATAGTGCTGTTCACTACAGAAACACAAACCTCAGTGGATGAGGCTGCAGGCAGCAGAAGGTGAAAACTCACAGGCACTCCCTCATCATGGCACCCTCTTTGACTCCCAGGAAGTGCTAGGGCATTTCAGTTGTTCAGTCAGCTTCTGCAACGACTGCAGCTGTATTCAATGGGGCTCGAGTTTCCCAGCAAGGCTATGGCTGAGGTTTGAGGTGAATGTGGATGTGGCAGAAAGTGTAAGCTTTAAAACCTCTCAGAGACTCAGGTAAAAAGAGGTTAAGGCTCAAGGCTAAACCCAGCATCCAGAGCTGAAATGATTCTCTGGTAGGACTAGAGCTGGGCTGGAGGCTGTTTTAGCCAGGCACTGGAAGTTACGCTTGAAATACATAAAGTGCTGCACACCAACAGTACTGCTGCAGCCTGGAAATCGGGTGATGGGATCAGTATCATTGCAACCTCTGTTGAAGGCAGAGCAGAGGGATGCTGAGAGCAAGAAACTTGCATTACCTATTTGACTGTTGTCTGAAACATGTAACTCAAGCAAAGGAGCCACTAACAAAGAGAAGGCCTTATGTCTTCAGCATTTTTAATAATTCAGTAATAATTTAAGCTTTTTAATAATTTAAATGTTCCTTATTGAGGTCTTCAAATGTACAGCGGGACTCTCTATCACTTAAGGACTTGAACTGTCTACAGCAGTATTTAATAAACTCATTATGACTTTTTGATAGTCTCGTCATTGCTAGGATGAGTTTTGCTACAAGTTGGGGGAAGAAGCTTCATTCAGGAAGGGACCAGGTGTCAGTCACTGCACCCAAAGGTACACTCCTACCTTGGAAGTCCAAATTCTTCAGAGACTCTTTTCCAAACAGAACAGGTATCTCCTGGAGACTGCTAAAACTCGGTGCTTTAAGGCACCTGTCCCAGCTGCCTTAGAGGACACAGCCTGTACAAGCTTGAGCTGGATGGGCACTCACAACACCAGCAAGGGAGGCAGGTTCTCGTGAGTAACTGCCATGCAGCTCCATCAGCGGCTAACATTCAACACTCCTAGCTAAGGTCTGAGTCTGATTATGAAAACATGTCTCATACTGTCAACACAGTTGCCTTACTTAAATAAACCACATAAAAGGCAGGGTTTTTCCTTTTAAGAAGACGTGGCAAGAGGGAAGTCACAGCAACTTGACTTCTATAAAATACAAATGAATGATGCAGACCTGGGGGGAAGGCAGCGTGCTGTCATTAGCACAACAGTTTGGAGCAGAGTCAGAAGTTGTGGCCTGAGCTATTATTCGTTATAAACTGGCCTGGCCCTTCTGCACAACTAATTCTCTGCAACTGCTGAATCAGGCACTCCACGGCTTTCAAGAAGCTGACTAACAAACAAGTGCATAGTGTGAAAATACGCTGCTACCCATAAGAAGTTAAGCAACCCATCAAAAAAACAGAAGAGTTAATGTCTTTAATATAAAATCATTTTTTCCCCAAAAAAACAGCAGCATTACAGTTGCATTATGGTTAAATTAAAGGACCATTGTCGTGATTGAAGGCATCTTCATGTGTGAAATAGAATCTTCCAAATAATTCATAGTCCATTTCTGTACATTTTAGCTTATCAAAATACACGAGGAAAAAAAACAGTATCATCTTCTCTGTTCAGCAGGTGTCACTACCACCATTTCTCAAAGAAAACACAGTTTCTAGGAACACCAATGTCAGACAGGAGTTTGGATATAGATTCTATCATCGGAGGTGGACCGCAGATGTACCATAGAGTATCCTTAGATATATGTTTTTCTAGATCCTTTTCAGATATTCTTCCCTCTGACAAAGAAAAAAGTAGGAACAGAAATATTAATCAGGAAGTGATTTCAAGAAGAATGACTGGTCTGAGGTATTTTAAGCTCTCATCTCTTAAAAATGCCCGGCCTGTTGAAGGATAATCGCTACTGAGATCAGAGGCTTCCAAACCCATTTGCTCTTCAGGGGATTTCAGTACTTCCAGTTGGAAGGCACAGGGCATTAGTCACTGAAGAGGAACATGGTTTATGTATGACACAAATGCAACAGAAAGTGAAACATGATGGAGTGTCCCTTAGAAGCAGTTAGCTTCCCCTTCATCAATCCCACCTTCAGCAAAGTAAACACTTTGCTTAATAGTTTCTGGAATAAAATTCACAGTGGGAAATTCTTGCATAAAGTTTGGAATTAACAGAGGAGTTTATTAGAAATTAAAGCAAAAACTGCAAAGGTAAAATGTTTCTCCAAAGCACAATACATACAATGAAATTATTTAACCAACATCTCATTTTGAATCTTTACATGTAAAAACACTATTATGCATGTAGCTAAATTATGCATTTAACTTCATCCTCAAGGATGTAATAAACTTAAGACTGTAGATATTATGGCTGTACCTTGCCATGATCTTTACCTGTAACATGTGGCCGAAGCTCTTCACAGATGGGTGAGCTCTGCTGGGTGACGTGGAAATGACACATGATCTTTCCAGGAAATGCATTCATCAAACCAAGAATGTTTTTCTGTAATGTTGAACACACTCGTTTACACCACAGGCTAGTAAATCAGAGCAGATGTCTGCCTATGGTCCCACAACACTGGTGATTATTACCCAGCACCAAGACTATTGCATTTCAGCACTGAGACCTCAATGGACTTGATTTCACAGTGCTGACCTGCACACATACACAGAACTTCCATAACTGGCACGTGAATACACTGCCAGCTGTGTTGTCAGTGCTCCTCTCCTATTTTACACTAGGTTGCAATTTGTAAGATTTGGACCCAAGAACCAGTTACGCCCTTTCCTGACTTCTTCCACATACAAATTCTCATTATTTCCATCCTTCCACATCCGTGGGTTTTCCATTTAAAAACCAAAACTCTGCAGTGTGCATTTACCACTTGCTAGGAACTTTCTGAGTCTTGTCTGCTTTTTCTGGTTAGATTACTAGACTCTTTACTCATTCTCTCGAGTTCCCCAATGAAAACCAACTACAGTGTAATGCTAATGCTATTTTTGCCAGAACAGAAACTGCAATTTTCAGTTCCTTAAGTCACAACTGTGATAGTTCCCACCAAAACCCCAGCGGCCGCAGTTCAAATCACAGTAAAGAATAAATAAATCTGTCAGTCAGATGCTGCACGTAGTTCTGAACCCAAGATGCAGTTACTGCCTCGACTCTGCGCTAGTTGGGATTTTCACTGCGGGAATGGACACTGGAAATTCTTTCTTAAAATATCCTGAAATAAAAAATAATGTCAACTCTGTGAGCACGTAAATTAGCTCATTTTGTTATGTGTTTGCTTACTCACAAGTTACTACAGTGGACAGTCTGCCATAGGCTGCTTAACACAAATCCCCAGACAGATTCTATTTTACAGACAAATCTGTTTCCGATTCCCTAAGAAGCCACAGTGTGACAAGCGGCACAGACAGTGCCATTCACTGTTCCACCAGCACCTGCTTTCACTGTTCTGGATGTGACTCTAAACTTCAGTCTCCTTCACATGGAACCATGTAGGATTTGATGACTTAACATGCTTAAATAATCCTGCAGTCACTCACAGCACTTCTTAGTAACCCATCACTCTCTAATTCAGTGACATGGAGGCAAAGTGGCAAATACATTATCAACCACCAAAGTACCATTTTCTAGTAGCCTAAGGCAAGAGATGGGCTCTCTAACTGAATGAGGGAGAATTTCAACAGCTCATCAGGTCTTTGCAGCCTGGTGATTTAGTGTACAAAATGAAGCTGACCACTAAGGGAATTCCCTAAGGAAAAAGGCCTAACCCCAGCATCCCAGTCACAATAAGGAAATACAGGTCACATTCAGTCCATGTGAAATCAGGAAAACCCAGCCAACTGCCATCTCACAGTAGCAAAGTCAGGATGCCATCTCTTGTCATTCTAACACTGTATGCTTCTGCCATTTTAAATAACGGGATTTCCAGAAGCACACACAGTGCCTCTGCCTGTGAAATGACAGCACAGCCAACATGAGAATTAAACCAATTACATCACCATCGCCCTCCATCCCTGTCAGCCTACACACAGCTGCTTCTGCAGGAACTGGTCCTTCAAACTGTTAGTGACAATCAAGTGGCTCCTCCTGGAGAGCTGTGCAGATGTTATCTCGTATCAGCATAAAGACTTGAGGGATCCTCAACTCCTCTGCACAGGAGAATTTTCATATACATGTTCTGGACTCAAGGGGAAGGATGTATTTTAAGCACTGTGACATTATTGTGCTCTCTTCTGTCCCAGAAGCATTAACACAAAAGCTCTGCTGTCATAACACTGCTGAAGTGACACTCCGGAAATGGGAGCTCCTGCACTGAAACAAATTCAATGTATGCTTAGAACAGGCTGAGAGATCACTATTTGGCCAAATGGAAGAGTAGATAGGTTCCAGTTTATCATTCTGCTTCTAACAACAAACATGATTTTCCAAAGGAAGCAATCACCGTCTTATCCAGAAATACAGTACCAACACAAAAGAAAAAGTAATGATGGATCCTACACATGATTTCTGGAATCAGGATAAATTTTCACCTCTTTCTTACAATCAAAATCTTCCAATACTTCAAAAGAAACTTCAGTCATTAGGGATGTTTTACAGAAGCTGTCCTAATTTGACTCTACAATGTTACTGCTGATCCTTAATGGTTAAGTGTGACACTTTAACTGCTAAGTAAATGTTTCTGACACACTGTATGAGCAATTTTACAAGTAGGTATAAATCCTGCATTCCTATACTAGTACCCAATAATAACTAAACTAATGCATTATCAATAAAGCTCCCCTACTATATTGGGAACTATCTTCTTTGGCTATAGTTACTCTTGTTAGTCTTTAAATTCAATACAATCTATACTGAGACTATGTGATTACAGTGTTCTAGCATACAGCATTATGCATACCATTAGTGTGTGCATACATATACGGTATATATAATCTTTCATCCACTATAATGCTTTTATGACATGATAGTAAAATGTAACTGACTTAGTAGAGTCAGTGAGACCAGGTATGTCCACAGTAACACATTTCATTTGTCCACGGACGTAAGTAACAAAACACACATGGGGTTTGAAGCATCAAGTGAACTTTGAATGTGTTTGTGCAACGTCTTCCACAGAGGGGCTCTCTGGAACTTGGCAACAGAATGATACACATATTAATAGCTGAGTATCTGAGATCTACATTTAAAAAAAACCACCAACTTTTAATTTACCTTAAATAAGAGTTGACTTGTATTTTTTGCACTGTAGTACAGCTTCACTGTTCCCATTTTGTATCCATTTCCTTTACCCTCTTGGTATCCATGCAGATCTGCTATATGCAGCAGTATAGAAAACAATGGGTTAATTCCAACACCCCCTGCTATCAGCACTAGTTTTACAGGGGAGTCACCAGGCTGAGGATCAAAGAAGAAATCACCTCCCACTCGCAGGGCAACTTCTGAGTCAAGAGTACACTAGGATGGAAAAGAAGATATTTACTTTCAAAACTCAAAGCAAAAGCTGAAATACACTTCTTGAACCACAGTCACAAGACTCTCTGGGCTGGGATTTTTATTGACCAGTGAGGGAAAGCTGAAATACTTCAGATAGCTGGAAACCATGTTTGTTTAAATGTTTCAGTGTCTCTAGGGATCTAGTTCTCCTTTCAAAAGTTTCACTCTGATAAGGCAGGATGGTGACTCCCCCTTCCCACCCCCGTAAGAGCTGGGACAGGAGTGATTCAGGCAAGAGTTTTTCCATAGCAAGATGTGGTTGTGAAAACCCAAGGTTAACGTGTGAGATCACACTTGTACCCAAACCCAGCCTCATGTCAAAAGAGGCCTGGCTATGAGGTCAGAGAAGGAAGCCAGAATGAGTGGTACGGATGCAGAAGGATTTTCCACCCCCATTCTGAAAGTACAAAAACCACCCAAAGTGAAGCAAGTATCCATGAGAATATTCCTGCAGAACCCCTTTGGCATTTCCAACTTCAGAGCTGCAGAAGAAGAAAAATCAGGGGAAAACCACCTCCCCTCCTCTCCACTTGTACATAAGAAATTCTTCCTTAAAGAATTTGCCAAAGCATGTTATTTTGATACATGGAAAACTAAAGCTACAACAAAAAAAAACCCTATTTGGGTCAGTATATTCTTGGTAAACCAGCACTGCATCCCAGAATGAAGGGTGAAACTATAGTACAGAGAAGTTAGGCGAGTTCTCCCACCTCATTGCAAGCTGACAGAACAAATAGGAGCTGAAAACAGAATTCATTTCAGGCCATACACTGCGTTTAAAAAACAAAATAAAGAGCAGAGGAAACCAAAGAAGGTGGGAAAGGAGAAGAAAAAAGGAAAGCTACAAGAACTGCTGAAAACCTGCAATTAATCACTTACAGAACAAAAGCACTTCCTCCAAAAAACTCTGCTATCAGGAAGCAATAATTGAACAAAAGGACTTCCATTAATGACAAGTGTACAGTAAGCAAAGGTCTAAACACGTAACAATTCTACCAGGAAGAGGGAGGCGGCTTTTTGACACAGGTACTGCACACAACACAGAGGTTCCTGAAGTGGTGAGCATGGCCAGTAAAAGGAGTTCTCCTGCCTTAATTACTGCATAAAGTATTTGCTCTCAATGAGAGTGTAAGCCAATCGGTATTCATTAGCTGAAACTAGTTTCTCTTTCTTCTTCCGATGTACACTGCCAAGCTTTCCCGCACGAGTCCAGAAGTGTTCCCAATTCCTGTGGCAGGAGCACATATACATGGTACCCTTCATGGAAATAGACATTTTTAGGGAGAAACAATCTCAGTATTGTCTAATCTGCCTCCTTAACCAGCCAGAGCTCATCAAGACTGGACATAGTACACAAGAAGAATCTCTCTTAACCAGGAGTCTCCTACATATTTCAGTGCTTCGACCACGGCAATGGTAACAGTAAGTCAGTATTCAAGAAAAAACCCAAACAGTAAGACTGGAGTAACATGGTGAGAAACTGTCCCTTTGCCCAGTCTGTACATAGAGCATTGAAACAGTTCAGGCAGAGAAGTGAAGCAATCAATACATTACATGTACATTTTTCTAAAGAAAATGCTATAAAGTACACTGTGCTGAAAGTTATGATTTTATATATAGTAGTATTAACAATTAAATACCCCTAAAAACCCAGATACAATGAGTAAATGAGTACTATTTCCATATCATCTTTTACCCTGAGGTACCTTCTTTTAGAACTAACTTTTAAACAATTAAATACCAGACTTTTCTCATCACATACACAACCTTCTGAATTCCAGGTTGCTATTTTCTTCTTCTTTCCTAAGGAAAAGCATTCACTTTTGTTTAGCTAGGAGAGTCCATATGTACCCTGGAGATTTCGCCACAGGATTATCAGGTTTGACTTAGCCTACCAGCTAACTAAAGATTTTCCTATGAATCCATCCAGAAAACTCAGCAACAGCAAACTGATTTACAGCATCAAAAGAGTCTTCAGAGACTGGGAATTATGAAGTTAGGCCTTCATATTCTCTAAGGAGCAGCATCAAAAACCAGACAAACCTCTTAGGCGTTACAGGGTCTGCTGGCACGTGCACTCCAAGTCCTGCACAACATCGCACAAAGGTTATTCTGTTTATGTTCCAGTGGAGATAACTTGATATGACACCAGTTAAAATCCACCATGCTAACTACTAGATTAGCACCACTCTTCATATTCTCAATTCTAGTAAATTTGCATCAATGTTTATTATAAGTGTTGGCCACTGAACAAAACGGCAGCATTTGTAAGCCCACAAGAATCTGCCAATTTAAACTTTGCAGCCACATTTAAGAAATGTAAATGCCAGGCTGGGAACAGTAAATAGGACAGATCACATGTGGTTGTGAAAAGAACAAGAGCTGATAGACCAGATCATCTATGAAATACGATCAGCAACAGAAATAGGACTCTTCCAATTACAACTTAATGGGGGAAATGGACAAACGAGAGACTGCAAGAAGCCAAAGTGTCACAGTTTACTTTTAATACAGCAAAATTCAAGCCTTGGGTTATGTCAGGATTACAAAAATATTGCATGTTTAAATGAACACTATAGAAATGCTGAAGTATTCTGTTGGGTTAGCGTTTCAGAAAAATTCCCTTTGCTCCCCCTTAATAATCCCTACTTGCATTCATCTGACAATGATTCCCACTTTGTATTTGTAGAAATAGGCAGGAACCATGGCAAGTTACCAGATGTAACTCTGCAATGTGTAACAGCCTGCTCTCAGGGGCACGAATTAGAACAGAGGTTTTTCATCCAATTTAACGTGCAATTTCAGTCCCTTACTGAACAAAAGATTTTAAGTTTTACATTGTGTTAAAAATGGTTGAATAATTCAACGGGAGGTTTGCAGTTAATAGCAAAATGTGGTCTGAAATTACACACACCATTCCCTCCATATCCCCCCCTCCCAAAGAAATAAAGGAAGATAAAAAAGCAGCCAGATCTCACAGTTAATCTTATTTACCTCAGTGTGAATCCAGTGGGCAGGAGGATGATCAGTGTGCTTGACTGCCAGCTCTAATATTCCTTCCCGTTTCAACAGGCCAGGGCTTGAACACATCGAGAATCCCCCAACTACAGGTAGTCCAGGAATAAAGAAATCAACCCTGAAAATAGACCAGAAAGAGAAGTTTAAAAACCCCATAAAAAGCCAACAATCCCAAACATGGAAAACACTAACGATAATCAAATGGCTGCCTTTGCTTCAGTTATCCTTCCTGTACAAAAACATCTTCATTTCCATAACACAGCTTTTCAAAAGAAGGACTTAATCTTGAGTAACACCATTTCCTTAGAATTATTTTTATCTAGAAACGTGTCATCACCTTTATTAAATTAGCAGCTTTTTAAACCATTCTTCTTTTAGTATTAGATGCCACATCTTACAACAGACTGGAATTCCAAGTGTTTAAATAAATTATTTGCATATTAAACCAAAACCACAATACGGTCTGATAGAATGGTTTAAATCCCACTCCTTTTGGTCCCTTTGGTGGGCTCTTCAATTTTCCAGCTTAAGAAGACTGGGAAACTAATTTTCGGAAAATGACCTTAGATTAAACACTTTCTTTTTCTGGAAATATGAAATACCTGAAGTAATACCTCAGTCTGTACAGTACTGCTCATGTGAGAACTCAGTGCCCAGCAGCAGCATTGCCTTACCTGCGGTGCCCTCTGGTGGCAGCGATCTCTGAATTTGGTATAAATTACTGCAAGATTTTTACAGTTGAAGTAAACCAGACATGGGTTTCTACAGATTAGAAAGTAAGACACGGCTAAGCTTTTGCAATACCAGCACTTAGAGAGTATGGAGGGCAAGCCA
The DNA here is from genome assembly GCA_025447955.1 of Psilopsiagon aurifrons. Taxonomy (NCBI): domain Eukaryota; kingdom Metazoa; phylum Chordata; class Aves; order Psittaciformes; family Psittacidae; genus Psilopsiagon; species Psilopsiagon aurifrons. The sequence continues at coordinate 51,025 of JAOEHY010014817.1, forward strand.
CTAACACATATGAGCTATAATTTATATTCATAAAAGTAAGGCTTTTATATTTCAAATAGCATCAGGAAAAGTTCGAAGCTGGTTTATGAGCTAACATTCAAACTCCTCTGTGTTGCATTCATCTTTAAATACTTTGGTTTTCTACAGTAGATGACAAACTCCCTGCATTTCAAAAGAAAAATAATGTTTAAAACTAATTGCGCTGTTCCACTCAGGAACCAACCAGACTGGTAAGCAATGCCAAGTACTACAGACTCGTTACGCAATCCAAGGCCAAGTTAGGCTGGCTCAATATTAGTTTAAATGAGAATGCAAGAAGAAATACAGACTGCCTTCCACAGCACAGACATTTTCTTTAAACAGCAAGGCTATATTCCTCATGGTGATCACAAATTCCTGAGGGAGCAGAAAAGCTCTTTGACTAGTTCACTGCTTTTAAAGAAAGAATCTTGCCTGCTTACTCTCCACAAGCTTCACCCTTCGAAGAAAAATATCCTCTCTTTTCTCTTGAAGCATGTACAGTGATATACACAATATTACAGTGATATCACTTTTAACTTTATGCTTGATGGTGTACAAAGGTATCTGACTGCAAATGAAAGGTCAATAACAAAAACAGTTGAAAAGGCTTCTGCAGCCCCAATGACCATGGGCTCAGCTTTCTGGGTAATAAGGATCTAAGAGATCAGAAAGGATTATTGTATTGCAGCATTTATTGTATCAAAGAACACCTCAACATGCTACAAAAGCTCTTTACTACCCTCTGGTGGAAAATAATCTTACTACTTACATTAATGAAAAGGAAAAAGGAAATTACATTTATGCTTTAAAGTAACAGCTTACATTTAAGTCAAAATGTTCTGCTTGAATAAAGGCGAAATATTATTTGTGCCTGCTGAGGAAACATACATAAAAAACCAAACATTGCTGTAAAACCCAACTCAAATGTACTTTTTGCCTTTCTAAAGTAGGTGTATGTTTCTTTTTATATCAGTATTTCTTTCCCAGTTACATAATTATGTGAAATTTCAAGGCATGGTATACCCTATTATAATGGACTGGCTTCTATTTCTGATGGCCTGCCTCATCTTAGTTGTGTGTAGGAAGGATAAGAGGACTCCCTAAAGAAATGCTATCTTAACAGCTGAAGCAAGAAAAGCAGTGGGAGGGGGGAAGGAGGAAGAAAAAAACCAAACTATATAAACCCACAACAAGTTTAGGTCTGAAAAGATGTAAAAATAGATTTGATGGCGTTTTTTCATTTCCCTCCTTTTAAGGGAAAAGCCAAATCTTTGAGAAACAAACAATAATTAACAATTGTTTGATCAGAAACATTAAAACCATAACACTACTTCTTCAAAGTATTTATAACATGTATATACCTCAATGCATGTTTTAGTATATCAAAATGGGTAACAGCAACAAATCTCTTCATTATTACTTGAAGCCAGACAAAGACCACTATCTGGCAGCATGCTTACAAAACAAATTCACTCTTGCTTCTGAAAAACTTGGTAATTACAACACTTTCAAAAAACATATAGGTTTTAGTGATGATCTTTGTAACATCTGACTACAGCAAACTCCAACAATTCGGCCTTTTCTACTCAGGAAATTGTGGCCTCGTGCTTTACAGTGCTCATCAAAAAATGCAACCACAGTTTATAGCTACAAGTATAGAAAAGTTGCTGTATACGTTACAATAGCATTAGAACACTTTCAAGGAAGAAGAAAATGAAAAAGAGTAATTATAATTAAAGCTTTCCCTTTTCAGCATGATAATTTCTACAGCATTTTTGGAGGGTAAATGCACTTTCCAAGTACTGGCAAGCAAGAATTTAATGAGTCACTGCACATGTGCAAAAACTGCAACAAATTACTCCACAAACAAATTATTGCAATCAACATCTTGTGTTCTGGTTCTAAATTTAAAAGCCAGCATATTAACACTACACGAGTAACATATGCTGTTAATACCCTCGCAGCTATACTTTGATTCCAGCAAAACCACTTTCAGATGGCCTAAGCCAATAAAAAGTTCAGAAACGTTTAAATGCCCAATGCCAGAAGCAACTACTCCTAGTTTTAAATTAATCTCTAAGAGGAAAAAAAAAAAGTGATGGAGCGGGAGTATTCTAACAAGGAATAAGACAAACATGAAAATCTACTATTTCCCTAGGAAAAAAACCCGTAAGGTTGCTTAAACAAACAGCTCATTATTTCAAAGGCATAATAATTCCAGGGGGTTTTATTTTCAGGTTTGCCTATTTATCTATTAATCTGACCAAACAGGCTTAATTTTCAGGGTAGAAACTTCTATGGCAAGAAACAAAAGTTAACAGGCAATTTTGATTTAATTATAAACCCAAATTAAGTAACTTGCAAATCAGCAGTCTCAGCTCCACCATATAACTAACTAGTAAATAAGGACAGTAAAGACAGCCTGCAGAATGAAGTGCAGTGCACTTAAAAGTACTCTTGAAAAAACAATGTAATATGCATAAACCAGAGGAAAATGCTAAACACTCAAACTGAACATTTAAAGAATTAGCAGGTTTTGCTCTTTTTAAAATTAATATTTAATAATGGCTAGTTTAAAATTATGCCAAGTTTCAGCTGGTTGACAGAGCACCCAATAAAAGACATTGTGTTCTATCAATTAAAGATTTTCTCCAAGGCTGAAGTATCAGAGGCCTTTTAACATTCTGTTACAGTGCACTTCTGCTAGTAATTTTCCCCTCAAATACTGGAAGATCTTACCACTGTCCTGCTTTGAAAGTAAAATCTTTATTTGTGATAGCCAAACGAAGCCTTTTGACTGTCTCTGATTCACTGCTGATTCCACACACTTTTGCTTGTGAAATTACCTAACAAAAGAAAATAAGACCTTGTGTTACATGCATATCATTTGCAGCAAAAGTACTCCAGAATCTGTGTATGAGATAATATGTGAAATGAAATCTGTGGCACTTCATTACCTAAAGCACCAATATTTTTTTCACTGAGGTAGCGAAACAAAAATGGATTCACTTACACACTCACTGAATGGAGAAATAGTTTTCTACTTACAGTCCACCACGGCTGTCATTTTTGTCAGGGTTATTCAAAGACTGTACACAAACTTATTTCAGTTGAAGAGAATGCAACAATAAAGAGAAGCAATTGCTAGTTATTACTTCTCAGATTCTGATATCTGTACATGCAATCACTCTTGTATCTTCCAGCAACAAAGTAAAAAGATCTCTGATATAAAGACTGACAAAGGAAACTTGTACAAGATCAGCTGCTACTGAAGTTCTAGGGAGAATTGCAGATCTGTATCTAGTTGTAAGTGATTAAATTCATTACTGAAAGATTATGCATTAATACATAGAGAATTAAGGGAAAAAAACAACAACAAAACACACCAATCAACAAACCAACAACTCTCGTGTTACTGCATTTACACACACTCCCATTTGATCACATGTACGAAGACAAGAAAACTGAAACACAAGCATTCATTGCTAATTAGCAGAAGAGTTTTTGTTCGGCAACCAGATAGGGTAGGATGTAAGAGCCAGTCCTGACACCACTTTTAAAGAGTTTAAATAAAAATCAAGAGAAATATAATGCTTTTCTAAATGAAAAGCAGATTTTGCAATAGGATCGTTCGGGGGGAGCATTCCACTTCAACTCTTTGATGCCTATCAGTACAACATGGATTTTCATCCCCTTCCTGACCTTCATTTTCAGGTATTTTTGAGTTATAGTTATTAACCTTCTTCCTCTACAAAGAAAGCAATACCCTAAGTATTTTCTACACAGGGCAATATACAGATTTTACTTTGTTAAAAAATGCTGATGTCATTTACCACACCAGGAAACACTAATAATGCCCCCACAACTCCACCACTTCTCATTTGTATAAGATCAAACAGATGAAAAAACCCAAACCCCAAAACTTTAAGCAACTATGCTGTAATTTAAAGCACATGGCAGGAAATTAATTTATTCATAAGGCAACATCTGAACACGTCCACTGTCCCATTAAACAGCAGGACATGTGCCAATTTAAAATGAAGTAGCATACATTTCTTTTCCACTTTAGCAGACAGTATTAAATGGTGGCTGCAATCACTCTAAGTTAATGAGAAATGTCAGACTCATGACTTAAACGCTTGCTCTGAGGGAAGAAACCATAAGTGCAGGAAATGGACATTAAGTTTGGATCTTCTTCATTCCTTTTTGTACTCCTCAGCACACCCCCTCATTTGTTCTTTGGCTGATAGATCTAACAGAGCACTAGACATTTAATTCTTCATCAGTAGAAAATTATTACAAAAACTAAGTTTCAGCCAAAGTGATCAAAGACATTCAACCAGTACTTTGGACCATCACAAGAGTACCCAATTGGCCCAAACCAAGGCTGCAGAGAGGAGGAGGACACAGGACTCCAGACTTTGTATTTCAAGAAAGCATTAGGCACCTTTTCCTTGCCCTGGTCCTTCGCATTACCACCCCTCAACAGGAACGCTGTGTAGCATGTACACTAATGCAACACAGATCTATAGTTCTTTCATCTTTCTACAGGACTGAAATGGCCAAATAAGGCAATACAGACTGAGGGAAGCCAACTGCTGATTACATGGAATTTAAAACCAAGCAGAGGACTTAAAATAAACTGATTTTAAAGTTGTCACAAATGAAGTAACAGAAAATAAATCAAGCATTAAAAAAAAAACCCAAACAAATGAAACATCACAATCCTCTGATACGCAGAAAATCTGTGGTAGCAAGAACTGAGCCCTGCTCTTTCATCTGTCCCATACAGCTTCCTTCTCTTCCTAAGGCCTTACAGTTCCCATTCCCTGTTCAACCTCAGGGCTTCCAACACTTCATAAGGATCCATTTTCCACACATTTTCCACACATTTTCCAGGTACCTACTTTTTCTGCTCAGCATAAATGCTAAGCAAGCCAAGCAATCAGAAATACCCATAATAAAATAAACATGGTTGCAAAACTCAAAAGTGCAATCATATTTTCCATGTCAGAAGCAAAGAAGAATGTGCATCTACCTCTACCTGACTCTACACTCATTTTCTCCATGTACTGAGTTAATTTGGCATAAATTGGATCCTCCTGAGCAGCTGTATGTCCACACACAATGCTAATTTGTACTCAAGAGCTGACATGAGGTGTGAGTAGCTCAGGCACAGCTCTGAGTTACATAGTTCCTAAAGCTGGCTTACACCTTGACAGCTATGGTAATAGGCAGCACAAGGCTGCATTTGTCTCATCCATCTGCAGCCTGTAACAAGTTCTGAACATTCAGGTTTGGGGGGTCACCTACATATCCCCTCCACCCAGCCTCCTTTTGAGAAGGGAATTCACTGTGACTTATTCTCAACTATAGTTAGGGAAAAATCTAGCAGAGAGAAGGACTAAATTATGTACACGAATGCGCATTAACATCTGTGCAGTCTGAGAACATAGATTGCCCTGCTGTGTGACACATGCAAGACTGGCCTGTCATGTCTCTGGCTATTCAAGACAGAGAAGCTAACTAAATAATGGAGAAAAAACGGGCACTGTTTCCCACCTCTTGCAAATTAAAGATGGGATTTTTCAGTCAAAAAAGTGCCCTACTAATCCTGAAAAGTCTAAGAAAAATGCAGAATAGCTTCACTAGAGAAGTATTTTTGAGAACTGAAGTTATATTCTCCCAGTATTAAAAGATTTCTAAACATCTACTTCAGCTAATTAAAGGAAGGAAATACCTATGTGAAATACAAGACTATGTTCACCTCTGACTGTTATGTTTGTGCTTACTGCACAAAACCAAGATCCAGAATAAGCACTTCTGGATTTTGGTGGAGAATAATGATCTATCTTCCTTGTACATGAATTAAATTAGATACAAACTAAAGATCCTTTTTATAAGTGTCTGTTATCTCTCCCTTCAAAACGTCTACACTTTTTGATCTTACCTCCTACGTTACATAAGGGTATTTTCCACGGTCTTTAGTTTCAACTCTGAACCAGAATTACAGAGATCTATCAAAATCTGAGAAGCGTGTGTACAGATCATGGGTATCCGTGTGCTTTCGTAACTTACAGGAATCCAAAAAACTTGGCCAGAATTCTATCAAATTTCTCGTCCAACATAAATTAAACATGTCACCCACAGCTTTTATAACTCATTACATTCCACCCATTGACTAAAAAATACACTTCCTTTTTATAACAGTATCAAATACAAAAAATGAGGAGAAAAAGAAGTAAAACAGACTCTAGTAGAAGATAATATGAAACCAAATGTAATTACCCGGTTTCTTCACACACACAAAAAAATTACTTACATCCTAAAGAACAGAACACTAACCTCCTGGCGAAAATTGTTTGCTGTCCTCTCTAGATGATCCATTTTCCTTTTTGATTTTATTGTGCTGCAACAAAAAGCCAACAAAGATAATTGTCATTCTCACAGCTGTGCTACTGTCCCTTACTGATACGAATTTCTATTAACATAAAAATTTACCAGTGCAATGACAGAAGTCTAAGTAAGAATTAACTAAAAATATATAATTGGCAGTTAAATAAGTATTTCTTGGTCTATAATAATTTGTCAGCTTCATTTTGACATTCTCTCTGGGTAAAAAAAGAAAAAGAAGTTTTTGTCTGTAGATAACCCACCTGTTCACTGTGCAGTAACAAAAAGCAGAGTGCCTCAACGCCACAAATGCAGAATGAGTGGGAAGAATTCTGCTGGCACCTCTCAGTAACAGAGGAACAGTAAAACCCACATGAACAGTAGCACAAGCCATGATGACTGGGCCAGAATCACCAGCTCCTGAAAAATACAGATAAATATTTGCTAACTGAAATATTCACTGTTTGACACGGCTTGTTCTCACCATTTACTTTTTCTAAATCAGAAAGGCAAAGCTCACCTGGAGCTGAAACTAGCAATAGACATAGAGGGTAACAAGAAAGAATCTGAAAAGTACAAAAATATCAAAAAGAATTGAAGTGAAAATGAGCATCCATCAGTTGAAGGGGAAGACAACCTTGTCACAGATGGTACAGAAAAGGATGAAATACTCAACACCTTTTCTGCCTCAGTCTTCACAGACAAAGCCTGCACCCAGACCAGTAGTGTTTGGGAAGCAGAGGAGTAAGTAGGAGTGGGGCCAGCAACTGGTTAGAGAAGCTGGATGTATTCAAATGCAGAGCCAGATGGGTTACACTCAAAGGCTGCCAAGAGACACAGCTGACATGCTTGTGAAGCAACTGTCTGTTACCTATGAAAAACAGTTATCAGAGAAAGTCTGCAGTGGACTGGAAAAGGACCAATGTGTGGTCATTTTTAAGAGGCAAGAAGCATTGCCTATGTCCAATGAACACCACCTCAGCTACTGGTGTGGGACATGCTCAAAGCTTGTCCCTTTAGCTGTGTGAAGCTTAGAAAGTAATCAGAGAGATGTAACACAGGTTTACCAATATCAAATTATGTTTGATAGATCTGAGCATCTACTGTGATGAAAGGTGGTCACAAAGCTAAGAGGACAGCAATGGATACAATACACCTTGACTGACCTACAGGGCTTTTGATACCATCTCCCATGGCATACACATTAGAGAAATGAAGCCAGACAGACTGCTGGAACGGCTGAAAACTGCCTAGGCAATCCGAATTGAAGACTCGGCGGCTGCAAGTTGCTCAAGCTGCTGGCTAGTAACAGTACCTCAGGGTTGACAGAGTTCAATAAATTTACCAGTAACGTGGATGATGAGACAGGATGTACCATCAGCAAACTTGTGGATGATACTAAATTAGAGGGATGGTTGACATGCTGAATGGTAGCGCTTCACTTCAAAGGGGCACTGAGAAGCTGCACAACTGGAAAACAGAAACATTATTAAGTTAAAGTAGTACAAAAGTCTACACATGGGATTGGCTTAATCCAGTGCTATCAACTGTACTGCTCCAAGCAAGAGCTGTGATTACATGAGACACTGGAACAGACAAGCTGTGGCTGCCCCATCCCTGGCAGTATTCAAGGCCAGGCTGGATGGGGCTTGAAGCAACTTGTTCTAGTGGAAGGTGTCCCTGCCCCTGGCAGTGGCTTTGTAACTGGATGAGCTTTAAAGGTCCCTTCCAACCCAAACCATTCTGTGATTCTATGATTCTGTGACTCACAGAAGTCCCTTCCAGCCAACATATCTGTGATTTTAAATGCTCAAATAATATTTGCGTTTGAAAGAATATCAAACACTGGATATGCATTCCCTTTCTGTTGCTAAAGAAAGGGTTCTGGTTGGAAATTTTTATAAACATTAAATAAAACTTTTTACTTACAGGTTCATTTAAAAACACGTACATCCCCCATTCTTCCAAATATCCTACATAATACTTACACCTCTAACCAGTAAAGCAAGTGGCAGAGACTTACATGCACTACAATGGACACATGGTGTGAAGCTTCAAAACTGCATACTCAAATACAGCTCTGACAGAGAAAGAGAAACTGACACGTACAATATCCAAACTAAGTCAGAAACACCCCTCATTTACCAAGTGTAGGAATAGGTTCATAGTGAGCCAAGAGATATTTCTCATTGCTTGTAAATCTGCCTTTGTTTTTCCTGAAGTGAATTAGCACGATTCTCTATCACATTATCACCACCTATCAAATTATATTATTTCTATGATGCAGTCCCTTGCTTCTTCAAAGCACTCTTAATCTCCTACTTCCAGTCACATGTCCTTTCCCACATTGTTTTAAAGCATGTAATTTGTTTTCAAAATGTTTTTGTTTTTCATCTTGAATCCTTTGAAATGGCAACGATCCAGCTTGTTTAACTAATCAGGCCTATACTCTCTGGGCTTCTACTAACAGCTGCATTGGCTGGTCACTCAGTAATTTGTCTGTTTGTAATCATGTACAAATGGGAGGCAGAGCTTTCATAAATCTGGCTGCTCAGAAATGGAATACATTTACTGTAACTGCTCAAAATGCCCACTTTCAAGCAGAAGTACTTCCTGCAGCTTTTAACTGCCCATAATTTTTAATAGCTTTTTAGTATTTAATTTCACAGCAGCGTGCAACTTTTCAAAGCAAAGTATTTAAAATTATTCTACCACCAGTGACCAAAATTACTTGATTTTTCCCCACAGCATACACAGAGTACTCTATTTAAACAAAATACTTCAGCATTTCCTACACACAAATGTGCGGAAGCTATTGATACAAAAGTATTAACAATCTTAAAATATTTTAGCAAGAAAAAGTACACATCCAGTGAAGAAGCCACATTACTCTATCTCAGCATGCTGAATCTGTAAATCCAGAGTGCTCAAACATCACTGAGTTGCTTAAATTCATGAGATCATTTTATGACCTAGAGTCTTTCAGGTAGCACATCTTGGTTATAGCCATCTACATAATCATTTTTTAGGGTTCTTGTTTTTTATTTGTGATTTCAAGCTTTTCACTCTACCACATTAACTAATTCAAAGCAAAAATGAACCAGATTTGAAGTGGTCACTCTTATGCAAGTTGTTTACACCAAGAACCACAACTTTAATTAAACCACCACAACATCAAAATGAACCACATAATGCCTGACGTTTTGCTTTGGAGGCAAAAGAATCAGATTTACTTATTCTTTCCTATTTACTTTTAACTCCTTCAAACCCTTTCTGCAGTCAGTTGCTACTAAATGCAGCGACATCTGCTGGTAAATTAAGTGGCCCAACTTTAAAATCCAACACAAAGGCTCTTGATGGTGTATTTTACACATTCAGTTTAATGCTGCTGCCAAGGTTGACAGTCACTTAAGGCCGGCCTCATTTTCATTTCCCCTGCTACCACTTGAGGAAGCAAGTATGTTCAGTTCTACACATGAAAATGCAAAAAAACCCAAACAAACACAAGTTCAATATCAATACATAACACTGAAAACAAAATATGTCAGCCTTATTTTACTGTAGCAGCTACAACTCTGAAGTCAAAGCTGAAAGATCCTATTGATAGACTATTTTAAGTGAGACTCCACCCCAAACTAAAATAACTCCAGAACAGCAGTTCAAGATACTTGTTTCATTTACTTTATCAATTACGCTCCAATCCTAGAAGTCTCAATGAAAATCAGTTGTAATTTTTACTCTGCAAGTAATACATTCCGAAACCTCTTTTTACGAACCCTGGTTCTCCTCTACCACACACAAATATGAGTCATGCCTTTACAAAAGGGGAACTGCCTCACCCCCCGTATCACCTCTCATTCTCTTTATCCTCTGACGCAGTGGCCCTGGATTAATATCGCTTGAGATCTAGAACTGCATCTCTTCTTTTGGTCAGCCCTGTATCAGTATTATCTCAAGGGAGAAAGCTACTTTTAGTTAACCTGTACAACACCGAAGAGAAAATTACTTCATAAACTACAGCCAAGCGAGCGCTGAGGGGGAAGGGAGCATGCCTAAGCCAGCAGGACAGGAAATCCTTCACCAGGAGCACGCACATAAACCGGCAAGAGCCACCCCTCCGGGCAAACTGTCCCTGCCGCAGGACACCACCGGGAGGAGCTTCTCCCCTTGACCCAGGAGTAAGGAGCACACAGTGCCTGCGGGCGAGGCACGGGACAAGCCCGCGCTCGGCGGAAGCGGGCAGCACCAAGGGCGCTGGACTGCTGCCGCCCCGGCCCGGGACGAGGGGAGGACAAGGTGGCGGCCGTCCTGACAAGGACTGCTGCCGCCCCGCCTCAGCCACCACAGAGCCCCGCTCCGCGCCGCCCGGGCCCGTCGCCTTCGCCACCACTTCGTCCGCCGCGCAGCACAGCAACGGCGGCGGCGGAGGAGGGAAGCAGGTGAGAGCGCCCGGACCGAGCTCGCCTCTCGGAGCCGGGGTCCCGGCGGTGAGGGCAGGGGCGGCACGGCCGCACCCGCGCCCGGGACAGCGCCCTCCCTTGTGCTTATTTGGCGATTTCCCCCCAAGAGCAAGCAGGAGATCCACCGGCGGTCCGCGCGGCTCAGGAACACCAAGTACAAGTCGGCGCCCGCCGCGGAGAAGAAGGTTTCGACGAAGGGCAAGGGCCGGAGGCACATCTTCAAGCTGAAGAACGTAAGGCGCTGCCGGGGCCTCTGCGGCCGGGTCGGGAGGCGGCGGGCCCAGAGCCCTGCCCCGCTCCGTCCCTCAGGGGAAGCCCCTCCGCGGCGGGCGGGATCACCCCCTCTGCCTCGGAGCGCAGCCGGGGCTTCCCGCAGAGATCACCGTGAATCCTGGGCGGGACGTGGTTACAACCGCGGCCAGGGGCGGTTATTCCTGGGTGGCACGGCGCGCCCGGCTCTGGTGTACCGGTACGCGCGGTACCCGGTCTTTCGTGCTCGTTTCCTGAGGGAAGGAGTTCTGTGTAACTAGAAACGAGTGAGTGAATTTAGTCCGCACTGCTCCCCTTGAAACCCCCAAAGTGCCAGCGTTTGAAATGTTTGCACCTGATTGTCTTTGCTTCCAGAAGGTAATGTGTCGGCATGTGGGCTAAAAGGGAAAAAGTTAAGTCTGGAATTAGATGTTTGGCTTGCTTTAGTGCTCATGATTTTCCGTTTCTGCATCCTTCTTTCAGCCCATCAAGGCTCCTGAATCCGTATCCACTATAATTACAGCAGAATCAATCTTTTATAAGGTATGGTTTATGAAATTTGTTTGCAAACAAGACCTTGCCGGTCCTATTTCCAATTTCAGGAATTACCACTGATAATGAAAGCACTGGGGATGCTTTCCTGTGCTCATTCACAGGAGCTGTTCTTCCTTGCCTAGCAGTTGTGGAGGATTTTGCTCTGTCTTATATCATTAGGTTGTCACTCGTGTGGCATCATCCCAGATGAATCTCTGCTGCTGACTAGTTCACAGAAGAGTTTATGTTTTTTCTTGTGTATTTGGGGGGAGAGAAGGGGTTTTTATCAGAAATTCCAAAAAATTACATCAGAAGGTTTATTTAACCCAATCTGTTTATGCAAAACATTTCTATTGTGGTACTTTGCTGTGTTGTGAAGGAGATTTGTTTGGGGATTCCTGTTATCTTAAAACCATCCTGGCTGATTCTTGGCAAACTCTGATCTTGATCTGTGTTGTGCAGTCACTGCAGCATGCTGTGCGAAGCTATTATTGCACGAAGTGAGTTGCCTTCACTGCACAGCCTCACATCACAGAGCACTATAGAAGGCGGTGGATGTGTGTTTTGGGATTCCTTTACATTCAGATGAGTGAACTGCATACACAGAGGCTGCTTTCCCAGCACACACAGGGAAATTACCTCAATTACTTGTTCTGGAAGGTGGCTTTGCATCACTCTGCTTACAGAATGAAGCTGTCTACTCTGCATGCTCCCAGGCATGGGGTGACTGCACAGTGTAGATGACTGCTTAGGTGAGACAGTAATCATTATGCCACTGTTCTTCTGCATGTGGCTGAATTGAGACTGTCTTTCAAGACTGGGGTAATTTGAGATAATTTTAGATATTGGTACTTAAGAGATGAATTATGATTGCAATGTGAAGCTTCTAAAATCAAATTGTTTGATTTAATTATTGTTTATGCGTCTTCTAGGGGGTATACTACCAAATTGGAGATGTTGTTTCAGTGGTTGATGAGCAAGATGGAAAAACATACTATGCTCAGATCCGTGGCTTTATTCAGGACCAGTACTGTGAAAAGAGTGCTGCACTCACCTGGCTCATTCCTACACAAGCCAGCCCCAAAGACTGTTTTGACCCAGCATCCTATATCATAGGTAATCTCTAAGCCTTCATTTTATACAGCTGCTTGTATATGCCTAGACTAATGCGGAGTTGGCTTACTTTAAATGAACTTTTTAGATTGTCGAGATTCACATTTTAGACCCTAATCCTGTAAGCATCTCATTTACTTCAATAACCTTTTTTATCTTACATGTATAAAACGATGAGCGCTACTGCAGTGAGTGATTACCTGAGTGTTTGTGCTCACGAGCACAATTACAGTCTTGCAACTTTAAAGATCAAATTATAACTACATAGACAGAATCAAAGTTATTGCAGTATAAATGTGATGTACCAGTCTAAGGTGTTTCTTTAAAAATGACCTGAATCAGCTGATCTCCGTCTTGGTTACTTGAAACATAACAGTGCAAGCACTGCCATAGAGAGTGTTCTGCTGTTGATTACGAAATGCATAATAACTCAGAAAAGTCATTTTGACAGGCAGGCCACAAATAGTGTCTGTTTAAAAAATAGTAGTCACTAAAGTCCTTCACTCAAATAACTGACCGCTTCACATGCGGGGGAGAAGAACCCAAAAAGATCAGACCAGCAAAAAGGAAGGTAGAGGTTTCTTCATGCCTAGTATTTGAGGATACCCTCCCAGAGAAGTCATTGGTTGAAAAGGCACATTCTCCAAGGGATGTTGGCTGCTGTTGAGTATTTCTAAGTAAGGAATTCCTGCATTTTCCAATGTCATGCCTTAAAATTTTGTCTTTGAGGATAATTTGGTTTTTTCCTAGGACCAGAAGAAGACCTCCCAAGGAAAATGGAATATTTAGAATTTGTTTGTCATGCACCTTCGGAATATTTCAAATCTCGATCGTCTCCCTTCCCCACTGTTCCCACAAGACCGGAGAAGGGCTATATATGGACTCATGTGGGACCTACCCCTGCAATCTCCATTAAAGAAACCGTTGCCAATAATTTATAATTTTTTAAGGAATACTTCAGATGAGTTGCTTTGGGTGTATTCGCAGGTCTGTGAGCCCCATACAGGAAGTTTTAAAGAATTATAAAATGTTCATTTTACTTTATGGATTACGGTATTTATTTATTTTAAATTATATCAGATTTTTAAAGTAGAAGTTTTCTTTTCCATTTGATGTGTCATTTGTGCGCTCTGTTCTTCAGACGTGATTGCTCATTTTGGGGCAAAACCACAAGTACCATGTTAACTCTGGTGAGCGAAATTCTGAAAGCTGCCTTTAGTGTTTTTATTTTCTAACTTATTTTCCAGAAAAGGGAATTAAAGACATACTCTTAATTATCCAGCACTTATTTTAGTTAACTGTGACTGCAGTTCCTGTTTACCTCTCAAATTATTTAAGACTAGCTTCAGACAAACACTGAGCTTGGTCAGGGATGCAGTTAGCAGTTGTCTCTTACACTGGACAGGAGTGATCTGTGTAGATTTCTCGGACTAAAATCTATCATCCTCAAGGCAGTGCTCTGTTAACAGTCACCTTTTAAGGGGATTCTGTTGGGCTGATGTCTGTAGCTTCCTGCTAAACTGCTTATCATCTAAGGGGATACATTTATTGGAAAGCTGGTTGCAGATTTAAAGATTAATGTTACTTGGCTTTGCCATCCTGGCATCCTTGTGGCATAAATGTATCTTCTGTTACCTGAGCAAGTCAGCACTGATCCACGATTGGAGTTTCACATTGTTACTATGAGTGTGTGTATTAGCTTGGTCTCTTAAAATTCATTTTGAATTGGTTTTTTTTTGGTCAGTCTTTGCAGTTAATGATGACAAGAAACATAGCCCCGAGTAATTCAAATGAAAAAAAAATTGCTAGGGGAAGTACAGACTAATTTTGTATATTGACAATCTGAGTAATACTCATGGAAATATTTAACTAGCAGAACAGGCAAAATGCCACATGCTGAAATAGCAGTGTTAAAGTTCTCTGTACTAGAACTTTTACAAGCCAGTCAGCTCCAAACACTGTGAGATGGGCTTGTGTGGCCCAAATTCCCTGGGCTTGGTGGCTACAACAGTTGCATTAAGCTTATGTTTAACTCCATATTAAGCTTTGATTTGAGACTAAATGTATTTTGAAAGTCTCAAGTATTGATAATTTTAGTATGGGGGGCTTGTGACAGGAGGAACTATATATATTGGTTTCAGTCTGCAGCCTTAGTTCTGCCCTCTTCAAATACAAGAAAGAATAGTCAGCCTTAAGGGAGTGGGTGCTAAACTTTAAGGGATACTGTCAATAGTTCAAAATGCTCAGAAATTAGCATTACATGGCTAAAACAGAGTTAAGTAACTTCAGTTGCTACATCCATGAGATGAGATGTGCACCCATGCTCAGTGTGTTGTAGCAATTAATTCCAGCACCCTCCTGCATCACACAGCAGGTCATACTGACTGCAGACTTACCTTAGTAGTTTGAAAGCTTGAGTAAGAGAAAAGAGCGAGATAATGTCTCATAAAACAGTATGTTGTGTAGATATTCTACTTTCCATAGCAAAGAGCAGAGCTCAGGTACAGGATAGAAAACCTGGAACTTCTGTAGGAAAAAGCAAAGAACTGTGAGCACTGCCATGATGAAATGAAAGCAAAAATGTTATCCCTTGCTGCATTTGTATCACCAGCACCAACTTTAAGAAGGGTGTATTCTGATCTGATTTCAATGGAAAAAAAATGCTTAAAGAACCACACGATAAAAGCAAAACTATCAAATAATGTAGTAGGTAATGTAAAACAAAGGTGAATCTGCTTCGGTTCAGTTGCTTGCCTAAGAAAGGAGATGCGCGCTCAAACCTTTGTTTCATTTGCATCTGGGTGATACACACCAACTGATACTCCCCCTGACTGTGGTTACAGGTACTACACAGTACAGCGTAACTCAAGTTGATGTATCTAAGGAAGTGCACGTGGAGTTGCTTGAAGTTTTTGACATGGTCATGTGTGTCAGGGTTTTCTGGGGACACCAAGCACAGTGAGACTGTCTTCAGCTGCAGTTGGCCGATGCATTCTGAACCCCTCAAGACTGTTAGGGATGGTGATTAACAAACTAACATCAGTGACATGCATAAAGATAAATCCTGAAATTGCTGCAGCTGAATTAGGTCCCTTTTGCTCCCTTTTCAGGTCTGTTAAACAAGTATTTCATTGTGTATAGAGATAGTCATGCATACTGCTACAAGGACTCTCAAGATAATGAAGGCATGCACCAAGAGAACCAGGTGTCTTCTTTCAAATTGATGCAGGCCTTCCTCTTGTCAATGAGGCTTGAGAAATAGGTAAACAGCTGCAAGAGAAAACATCTAAAGGAGCCTCTCAGGGTTCGATACTTGTTTAATTTGGTGTGACAGCATCTGAAATACAAGGAGAGGGTAAGAGCCAGGACTGCTCAGCCTGGAATAGAGAAGGCTCAGGGTGGACAGTACTCACTTAGCATGCATATACAGACATGTTTGAGATGTAAAATCTCATTTGAGATCAGAGAGATCTCATGAATGTGCAAAAACATTTTACTGTCAACAAAAGTTTATCAAAATTTTACTATCACCTGATTCAGTACTTCCAGTATTCTGATTAAAATACACAGTCCTTAGCAGAAACACGCACAACCACTATACCAGTGTTTCAAAATTTCACAATTCAATAACTGTGCAAGTATATACCAAGACTCACTGATTCTACTGACGCGCAGCACGCTTGAAATGGAGTAAAACCAAGTGCTGTGCTTTACAGGGGCAAATTTTGCCATATTCAGGAGGCCCATTTTCCTCAGAATTCAGGTTTACAAAGTCAACTTGCAAGAGTATTAATGCCAGATCACAGCATTAATAATCACTGTTAATTAGCACACATAATTATTAGTGTGTTATGCGAGGTTACAGGCAAAAATACTTGAAGTCATACACACCTATAGTAAATATAAGCCTGCTAAATTACGTGAAGTCATTAAATGCATATGTAAATTTAATAACAATCATATTTTTAGCTGGGAAGACATCTTTCCCTGGTGCAGTTGAAGGTTTGCCTAAGGAATCTTTTTCTCTGGACTGCATAAAGCATCTTCAGTAGCAGGTAACCTGATTGTGACTGGTTCCGCAGCATAACTGCAACATTTGCTCAAGTCTCTGAATCCCTGTAGAAGGAAATACAGAGGAAGATACTGACTGGACAGATGGAAAAAAAATCACCATGAGAGCAATGAAACACTGAAATGGGCTCTTCAGGGAGACTGGATAATCTCCAGCTTCAAAGATTCTCAAAACTTGACTGAACAAGGGCACACACAATCTGCTGTCTGACTTACTTAGAAACTGGCCCTTCCTTGAGCAAGAAGCTGTACTAGATGACCCTTTCAGTGTACGTTTTTCTATATGCTTCACAAACACCCACTTTGCCAGCACTCACTCAAGGTTAAGTATTTTACAGCCAAAGAGATGGATACATTTTTCACATTTAACACGAGCCACATAAAAATGAGAGATGGTGGAGAATTCCCACAGGTTATTAAACATAATTTGAAAGACTAAAAATTCTTTCACATAAAATCTGGTGCCTTAGAGCAAAATCTGGTGCCTGATAGAGCAAAATTGCATTTTAACATTAAACTCTGAAGGCCTTAGAGGTTTAACATAATCCCACATAAGTGCTTTGTAACCTATGCTCTGCACCAATCTCATATTTCTCAGTTCATAGCAACTCTAAAAATGTCCCTCACAAGCTGAGAGAGAATAATTAGGTTTGAACTTATTTAATGTTTCTTAAAACGTGTGCTACTACACGTGCCATAATAGAAGTAAAACCTGCTTACACAATTAAACCTTACCTACAGAATTGGCGAAGAGCAGTCTAAACTACCCAGGTTCATGACAATAAAAAGCTTTTCCAGGACTAATCAGGAGCTTTTTATCAAGGAGCTTCTGCCACAACTCCAGTTCATCTTCAAATGTCTGTGATTTTAAGAACAAAAAGAAAACATATTTTTTTACTAACAGTCGAATAAGTCCGTAAGATCACTGAAAGGATTTCCCAGGACTCGTAAGTGTGTAACTGGCCTGGTTTTGGTTTAAACCGCGACAGTAACAACAGGCACAAGTAATTTTTACACTTGCAAGTTTTACATTCTTACCCCTTTTCAAACTTCCTACATACTTTCCTGAAGTCTGCCCACACATAGAGTCCTCCTGAACTTTTAAGCACAGGTGCAAGCCCATCCACAAGAATCTTCTGTGCTTCCTTCAGCTACTTTTTGTTGGTGGGAAAAAACGCATTATCCAACCAATCATCTCTCAAAGCAAGGAAAACAGGATTGTTTCATCTCCACCTCCGATGGAAAAATGGAAACATTTTAAGTGTGGCTAACCTCTGTCCTTAGGGAACTGACTGAGAACACACTGAACAGGTCCAGGAGAGCTATGGAAGACAGCCAGTTGATTCACAGCTTTATCTGCTTAAAAAGATCCTGACTGTATGTTGATAGAAGCTATATGCAGCAAATACATTTTTATTGTACACAATCAACAGTGCAATGACTGCAGCAGGAACTTTCAAAATTTCAAACATACCAACATGAGGAGGCGCCTTATTGCTTCATGGTTGGGATAAACCTGAAAATACATTATCACTTGTTTCTGTGGGTTTAGAAAACCTGACCCACTACAAATTCTCACTCCACTCGAGCCTCATCAAAGGACATTATTTGCAAGGATCAGTTCCCAGGGAACTCCAGGACATAAAGTTCAGTGATGAGGAAGCCCCGGTACTTGCTTTCCCTGTCATGTGCAGTTTGTTCGAACATTAACGGCTTCTGTAGCCAAGAGCTCTGTGAGAAGCGAACTGTTTATTGCCTTCGATTTCAGCTACAGGAATAAATTGCTTGAAAACAAGATAAGATGAAACTACCAAGCACAAAAAGCTGTTCCACAAATACTCCTTGCACAACAGCTTATTTAGTGTATTTGACATCTGATCTGTTAAGCAGAAGATGTTGAACAAGGCATTACTTTTCATAGGAACAGCAGCTACTGTTGGACAGCAGTTTCTCGGTTGCTGTTCCAGTCTAGTTCCTCTGGCTATTCATGATACCACATGTATCCAAAGCAGATACTTACAGTGTTATTTCAGTTCCAGCCCTAGAAGGCTGACAAACACATGCGGATCTCTAAAGAGCTAATCTATCTGGTCTGTGATCCAGCACCTTGTCCATCCAGCCAATGCCCTCACAGACACTGCAACACAGCAGGGATGTTAGCTGCCTCCCTCTGCTAGGATCAAAGTGGGAAGTGTCTGAATGCTTGGGCTCACGTGGTCTGGCGAAGGCACTGACAGATGAAACAGACATACAGATGGTGCCTAAGTATAGGCACTATGCTGCTCAAGGAATTAGCTAACTAGGACAGCTTCAACACATCTATAAAAAAAATGTCATGCACACATTTGTGTGCATCCAAAACACAAACACGCATTTTTTTACATGTGACCTTCCTTATAACTATATGCTTTACCTCTTGTTAAACCTGATTTTTTTATCCTGGAAGAGGACAGGGAAGTCCATCTCAATACCTGTTTCGAAACATTACCGCACCTTTGGTAAAATGTTTCACCTGTGAAGAAGGCCTGTGCCTCCTCTAAGTGTAAGTGCACCTATAATTTTGAGTGGATTATGAGGACAAGAATAGGAAACACTTTAGCCTGAAATACTGGTGTATACTATTTTGTGGACACTCACAACACCAAACATTTCCATGGGGTAAAAAAGCAGTTCCAAAGACAGAGCGGAGTGTGAAAAAAAGTTGTATGTGACAAGCCAGAATATTCTTATTTGTGCAGCCACAATCAGAACATGAAATATTTTGAACTAATTAAGCTTCCTAAACTCTGGAAAAATCACGTTTGCAATTTCTTTTCTCAGGGTCAGAACAGTTGCTTCTTTACAACACTTTGAATTCCACTAATATCTACAAAGAAACTTGGGTCTTGAAACACAGTTTAAGATCTGTTCTTCATTAAATTGAGTCAGGGAGTTTCTCTGCCCAGATTCTAAAATCAGTTCATCTCCTGTTGCCAGAGTTGGACCCCCCTCAGTCAGAAGACTGAAAATCTACAAACATGAAACTATACCAATGCTCCAATGCTGAGAACATAACACTGCTTACGAAGCAGCTAGGAAAACGTGAAAATCAGAAATCAATGTTACTGGTATCTGGTTTTCAGCTCTCTGTAAACCAGCTTCTAATTTTTCAGCTGTTAACTGGAAAGGGTGACTTTCTTTGGCAGTCACCTATAGAAGAAAAAAATCAGGGACAAAAATACATAAAATATATTAAAAAATTAAAAAAAAAAAAAAAAAGAGAGCAGCGAAACACTCCCACCTACCGAAAATACAATTGCTACTGGCTGTTGTAAATCAAAAAGTTAAAGAGAAGAGGTTCCTCTCTGGTTGCACTAGTTCAAGAAGGGAACACAGCAGTCTGACGACAGAACTATTATCACCTCAGAATATGAAACTAAGATCAGTCTTTTCTATGTAATTCAATTACTTTGGGTTTAAACGCTGCCCTTATCCAAGAGTGTACCATCAGTGACTTACAGAGAACTTGTGTACCTTTCTTCTGACTGTATGATTTGGGGTCATAAAAGATGCTACCCCCCTTAGACTTGCCTCATAGATCACTGAGCTGTCAAAGGGGGGAACCAGTGTTGCACAACTCACATGGTAGATACATCTTCTTAAGGGGAGAAATTTGCAAACCAAATTTACTCACAGGAGGAGTGGCAGACTTAGGATGACAAACTGTAGCTCAGCATGTCAGTGCAGAACAGTGCCTGCACAAAGTGAGCATAATCCTCCACATCTGATGACACCAACCTCCTTTCATGCTGCAGACTGAGAAAACAACAGGCTGTCTCATCTGAATGTGCTAGACTGGTCCCATCTCTCCAGTTGGACTCAGTTTGCATTTTCAGGGCATTTTTATTGTTCCCTGTGGAATATCTGTTAATATATTCGAATAGCTTTACCCCACTGAAAAAGGGCACATGAATGATCTGTGTTTTGCCATATAGCCATAGTATGGAGCTGGAATAAAGGTAACAGTCTAAAAATATTGAAAAATTAAATGAACATTTCTAATAAGCAATTATTTCATGATAAATGACTAAACCAACGACCTAAGAATTTGACATCTGATTTATTCTCAAAGCCTTCACTGTGGCCTGGACCAGTATTTAAACAAAACAGAAAATTTGTCACATGTCAGTCAACCTGAGATTCTTCCTTAGCATTTGCAATAGCACATTTGACAGTCATATATATTTCCAGTAAAAGGGAATGGACCTGATCAAGTACTTTGGTTTTTCATTTAAACAATAGTGACAAATAATGATCTTGCTCTCAAGATTTTTGCTAATGCGCTGTTACTATCAAATTTTCATCAGGATTTGCTGCAAACTTCAAGTACTTCTGTCTGGTTGCCAAGGTGCTATCTCACAGCCAGGGTGCCTACAGCACTGTGGAACTTGTTTCCCTTCTCATTTTTCTGCTGTAAAGTAGCTCCAGGTTGGTGCTCTCCTGGAGAGACTGCAAAAGCCCTGTGTGCCAGGGCTTTCAAGGGGATGGAGTGGGCATTCTACATTAACAAAGGGATAAGAAGGAGACTGTCAGCATTCAAGCAGGAGAGTTCCCATTAAAACTGTGCAAATACAAGGAAATCTGAACGTATTAAAAGAGAAATGGATAAAAATAGCTTTCAGCAAACAGTATAATTCAAACCTAAACAAAGCTCATTGGTTACACAGCACTCGTACCAACAATATGCTGAAGTCATTGCCCTAAGTCTACATCACTGTACTCTTCCCCCAGAGGTACCAGTAACAGGGTGCTGAGGGGCGGGGAGGGGTGGCACAGTCTCCTGCACTGGAGGCTACCTAAGTCATCCTGCTACCTTCCTTCCCTGGAAGGCCATTGTGCCTTTCCCATTCTCTGCTGTACTGCATGCTCAGTCTGCTTTCCTCCTTCCAAACCAGAGGGGAAACCATTTTCCCCTGCTGAGCTCTTTTCTCTCCTACTGCTTACTTCTGCTGTCAGCAGATTGTTTCCCAGGACTCCTGTCCTTTTACTTTGCATTTCCACCTCTGCTTCCTTCTCACCAACACCCCTGTTTGACCAGGTGAAGAGATGACTTCACAACCCTCTTGCTGCAGCTCCATCCCAGTGTCCCAAATTCCTTCTAAGTGTTTTCTTTACGCAGCCACCCAAACTTTCTCTGGGTCCCAGCTTCAACCCAGTGCATCTCCCTCTGTCCAGCTTCCACCATGGCTCCCACTGCTTTTCCCCCTAAGTTTTCAAAATACAGTGATTTCTCTCCTCTTCCTATAACGCTGTTAAAAAAACCTACGGATTGCATTCCAGAAAGCGAGCATGCCTGCTGATACCTCCAACATTTGCCACGATTCTAGAAATAGACCCATGACTTCAAAGACACTCTGCCAGTGACAGAGAAATACCACGCCTTACTTCATTCAGGCAATCCGAGTAACAGCAGGCTGTCAGAAGCTACAATACAATTGCGTGCACTGCTAACAAATGTTTCCAAGGAATCAAGCTTTTACTCACCACCAGGGTCACATAAATGCAGTCGATAGAGTAGCAAAACCAGAACAGCACAGTCATCTGGAAGAGGTAGTGCAAACTTACATTTAGCAGTGAAATATTTAGCAGAAATATCAGCACTGGTTTAAATTCATAAACATCGGTATTTGTTTAAATTCCAAAACAGAGTGAAAAAGCCACACCACTACACGTGTAGCACTGGTCCTGGATGCTACACCTTGCCCGCTTCTTCAAATGGAAAATTAACACTATTAAAACTTCTGCCAATCTTGCATATATCCCTCCTGTAGTATCTTGCTGATACTTGTGTTCAGATTTACTCACCATTATCTGTTCAAGAAAAATAAGATGAAAAGATAAAGCAATTGTCTTACATGTTCTGGATCCAGGGCTTCTGCAGCTCTGGCATAGTCAGAAATTTGTCAATGTATCTCTTCTCTGAAGCTAAACCACAGAATTAAAGTCAAATTCGCCAGTATGTGCTTCTCAGGGGGAAAAAAAGGCACAAAATACACACAGAGGAATGAAGCTTACGAAAAAAAGACCAAACGCATCATTCATCCTGTTATGAAAGCCTTGAAGGTTTTGTTTAAATAACAATTTCCTCAGATGCCCAGCTGTGCTACATTTTATGAGACACAAGAACACAGAAGCCATCTGTTACCTTGAATAACAGCAACCGTGACTCAACTACTACTGCTATATACCAGAAAAATGAGAAAATAAAGCATCTCCGAGCCCAAGTGGGATTTGGTTTTGGAGAAAGGACAAGAATTTGGGTCAATTTTATATCAAGACAGGCTTTCAGCCCAAGTGAAGGCGATGGTGGGGCTCCTGTTGGTCTTCAGGAAGCCAATATTTCATCTCTACTCTTCACAGCCCCCAGAGTTTCAGTTTACCACTCACCAAGACTAGAATGAATCGTGCCAGGAGGGATTCACCACAACCATGGTTCACCACACCAATATGTGCACCCCGGCATGCCCACAAGCCCCTGGATCTTTTCCTTTGTGGCACCTTGAGGGTGGAGAGAAAACCAGAACAAAAATCCAGGAAAGTAACTCCCACACAGGGACCCAAGAGCTTGGAAACAGGCAGGGAACAGTGAGAGGCCTGTCCTCTGGGCTTTGCAAAGGAGCGAAACCGCAGCCAGCTTCACAGAACCGTGACTGGCGCTGGCAACAAGGGGTGCCATAAATGGGAAAATGAAGTTCTCATCATCTCCTGCCTTGCATGTCAGAATACTGGAAAAGAGGAGGCTTCAGATAATTCATGTCATGTCTTAAGAGCTAGCGACATAAAAGAGGGGACTGTAGAAATACAGCGTTCTTGGGAGTTTCTGTGCTGCTGTAGCAGTTAAACTTGGTTATTTTAAAATCCCCACAACATTATTCAGTAACAGTAAGGAAATGGAGAATATAAATATTAATGAGTTAAAATTATACTTGTATTTTGCATTTCTATGTTTTAGTTTTAGGATACTGGAAAACAACATTATAACAGCATCAAAATGAAGGAAAACAATGAAAGAATTTTTTATTGGATTATTCTGTCACATATCAGAGAGTCCTGAATTCATTGAAGAAAAGCATCCCAGCTGTACCTAAGAGATTACATAGCCACTTCTAAGATGTATCAGTGCTAAAATGCTTGCAATATCTCTGATATCAGCTTTTAATTCACATGTCAACTTTGATTAGCTTCTCAACCAACAGAAGAAAAGTGACAGCAGCCCTATCTGTTACAGAAGAAAACAGAAAGAAGCTTTACTACCAGCAAGTGGCTTTCTTTCTCTCAAAACCAGTGCCCTTCCTCATACCCCCAGAAAACTGGCTCAGTTCTACATTCAATGTGGCACCAATTTTGGTTTATTCCTACGAAAACCAATTCTCTTCAACTGACAGCACTAACAGCTCATCAGCCAAGCAATCCATACATCCCATACATCCTGACCCTCTGTCACAAGCATTGCAAATGCACTAGCAGTTGCACTAGTGCAGATTCATTAGCTGGTGGTAGTAGGAAAGAGAAAGCAGAGGTAACTGTCAAGCTGCAGGATCCGGCCTGGCAACTGGGCCTTCATTTTGCCAACACACAAGGCAGAACATGTGTTGTACAGATCAACAACTGGAGAAAATATTGCCTTTGAAAAAGGCGCAGTTTCCCCATAGCTGTGTTTCAAAGACTGGCTCTCACGGTGGCACATAGCAGTGTAATGTTTAGGTTGTAGGCAGCAGTGAACAATATAATCATATGGTCAAGTATGTTTTCCTAATTACTGACACAGCATGATACATTTCAATGACAAAAATAACAAATTAGAACAAGCAGTGTGACCATACAATCAAACACTGTCCCGGGTTCAGCAGTAGCAGTCATTTTTCTCCTTAGTAGCTGGTGCAGTGCTGTGTTTTTGACTTTTGGCCTGCGAACAAGTGCTGATAACACCAATGTTTGTAGCTGCTGCTCACTAATGCTTACTTTGACTAAGGACTTTCTGAGCCTCATGCTCTGCCAGGGAGGAAGAGAAGCTGGGAGGAAGCAGAGACAGGGCACCTGACCCAAACTGACCAAAGAGGTATTCCATACCACAGCACGTCATG
>JAOEHY010014818.1:3699-26756 GCA_025447955.1 Psilopsiagon aurifrons
TTATCCATCCAAGGAGGTCTCCTGGCCCTCCTGCTGCACTTCCTTCTAGTTGGGATGTATTGCTCCTGAGCATGCAGCAAGTGATCCTAGAATATCTGACAGTAACCATACCTTTGGTTTACTTTGGTATGCAGAGAGGCAGAAAGCACGTCTGTCACTTCACTTCAAGCTAAGGCCAGGTTTTGTTTAACACATGTTTTCTTGTGGAGCCATGGTTTGGCAAAACAATACCTCCCAGGCCTTGGGATATATGTCGTTCTCTGTGTATGCCTACTGAGATCAATTTGAGCTGAAATAGTTGTTTCCTATTAAAGTTTCTTGCTAGTTGTACCCCAGACTTACTTCAGGATAACCTAGGAAATGCTGATCAGCCTAAGAGCAATGAAGAGGTAAGATGAAGGACATTTTATAATTTATCATATTAAAAGGACTGCATATCACTGACTTGTACAGTTTGGTTCTTCTCACTAAGTTTTCCTGTTAGTCTCCTAATATCTTCACCTTCACTGCCAACTGTTTGATTGCTGTTGTTTATTTCTTTAGCTACAGTGGTGGCAGTGAAGAAGAATAAAATGCTGAGAGACCAGAAAAGGAAGAACTGAGTTGAGGGCAGAGTTTCTTTCTAAAAGGAAAAGTTGTAGGTGAGAAAATAGTAATAGTAAGACAGTGTTCAGTCAGTGGAGTGTAGTTTTGAGTGCAAATTAAAACTCAGACGAAAGTGTAACTGAAAGCAGGCTTGATGCCAATTAAATACAAATTCAGCCTGAAACTCTCTGCAGAAGAAACAACAGTTCCACATCTCTGTCACAGAAGTCTGTTTCCTTCACTGGAAGATGCCTTTCTCATTAAAAAAAAGCCACACTGTCTTGTTCTTGTCTCAAAATAACTCAGAATTTTCTTCCTTTGGTTATGACTGTTCAGTTCCTTGTGATGGCAGGAAACAGAGTAAAACTGATGAGTTGCAGCTGTAATTTTCTGGAGTAAATTTGAGGTTCGTACAAGACCATCAGGGAGAAATACATAGACCTCCATATGAGAGATGGGGTATTAGCATTGACTCTGTGTGATATCCTCTTTTCTCCACACCTATCCCAAAATAGTGCAGTAACAAGCCAAGAACACTGACAGTACCTACTACTATTGAACTGATGACTTTGATTCCTCAAGTAATTTACAGATGATTGAAATGTTAACAGCTCCAAAATCCAGTCTCCAAAATCATCGCTGCCACTTTTGACCATATGTGTCCTAAATATAACTGGTTTTCTTCTATGAGAACTATGATTAGAAGACCTGGTGAGCCTTATATTTTTTAAATTGACCCCAGAATTATTTCTCTGTTAGCTGCTGTTCAGCTTTTAGAGTTTCCTGTGGCATGAATCTCCGTTCCCAGCCTAGAGACTTTGTTATAGCTTTACCTTTTAAGATTCTGACTGGAGATTATATCAGGATATATAGCCATGTAGACTATGGAGCAGCTTGTAAACAGACCACTTGTTGGTACCTCTAGGTAGTATCTCAGCTAGCTGCCACTGCCTCTGCTAAAAAGGAAGTACATTACGGAAAATAATATCTGGAGGTTATAGTAGATTAGAAGCCAATTATACTTCAAGAACATGCTACTGCAGGAAACTTTAATGCAGTTGTGGGATGTACAAACAGAGGTTTCATAAGTGGCAGAGTGTGATTTTCCTGCCCCTGCACAGCACTGTTCAGAACCTGCCTGGAATAAAAAAAATGAAAAATAATTTGAAAAGCCCAGAAGAAAGTAACACTATTTTTGAGAGATTTAGAAAACAGACCGATGAGAAATGGTTGTCAAGAATTTTGTTTCTTCCATCTATAATAGAGACACTGGAAGAAGCATAAGATAATATACCTCTCAGTAATGAAAATACTATTGAAAGAGAAAAGAGGTCAAATGTTTCCCATGTCCACCAGGTGTCTTCAAATATAAACAGAATTTTCTTAAAGAGGACTGCAATCCATGGTTTCATTTTGCACCAGGTCTGGAACAGAAAGCTCTTTATCACAAGAGATAAATAATCTAAATATAAGAAAGAAACCTTATATAGTGATATGTGGAAACATTGATCTTGGGAATATTTGGCAATTTTAACGAGGCTACAAGCAGTGCCAAGGCCACTTGCCCTTCCCCAGAGAAGGGAGACAGCTAAAAGAATTTCTTAACATCCTTTCCAGGATTAATAATTTCTGTAATTCATAAATTCAGACATGATCACAACAGAAATCCTACACAGTCAACTTTCAGAGCTTTCCCACCAAGCTCCCCCAAAATGGAAACAGCATGCAAATGCAAAATAACATTAATGTCAACACCTGAGGCTCCGAGACAGATTTTGTTCATCAAATATCCATTGGCATTAACTGCCAAGGAGACAGCTGTCCTGGTAGTGAAGTCCTTCCTTTCATGGTCCTTCTCCTTTCAGTGATAATGTTTCCTGATACTCTTGTACAGACTGTATATAATCACTGGTCTCTCTCCATTTCTGGTTTATAGTGTTTTGCTGTCTTCATAGAAAATAAGCATCTTTAGTTTTATTTTATACTCTATCAAAGTATATGATCACCATAAACCATATGTTAAGCTGACTTTCACAACGGAACAGCTGTCCTGGCTATAGTGGAATTGGTTCAAATTGCTCTCAAGAGCACTTACTCTAAAATCACTGGAGCAGGTTTGTACTCCTGTAACAGAGTCTCCAGTGAACACTCAGCAAGCACATGCCTACTCATGATGTGATACAATCCAAGTGTTAAGAGGAAAACAGGATGGACATCTGAACAGGGACGTGCTGTTTCAGTGGCTAAGACTTTACTGAAAAGAAATGCTTTTTAAGCAGGAGGTGTTGATTGCTGCTTCAGTCCCAGACTAGATTTTAATAAAAGGTGGGACCATAAAATTGCGTCACATTCACAGTATTTTCCTTGCCTGGCAGAAAATAAGATGAAATGTAAGAATAATGTGTAACGTACTCCTAATGATTTATGCTGTCAAACTGTGGTACCCAAGCTCAGCTGAGATCTATAGCCAACATCTGAAACCCCTTATCACCTATAGTGCTCACATACAAATTATATTCCATTCAATGTCTAATAAATCCTAATTTAGCTTTAACTCTGATGCCCTAGAGTCTCTGATTCAGGATATCATAGTACCTCACTTTGCTGCAGGATCCCTCAAGAAGCAAATTACAGCATTTGAAGAATAGTCTGATATAAATTTAATAACCTACAAACATCATGTTCAGACAAAATATCTTTAATTAAGAAAATGCTAATTGTCCCACTTGGAAGTTCATAAGAATAGGACAGATAAAAGCAAAACATTTACAAGAGGAGAGTGACCATTTAACAATGCGGTTTTGGGGACTACCTTTGAGGAACAGTCGTATCACAAATGTATTTTCTACTGGTGTTATTTACCATAGAGCAACGTGGCAGCTTGCAGTTGAACTCTACCCTTACAGGTTTGTAACTGGAAGAGAGCAGAAGGGCTTACAGTATTGCTGGTGTGAAATGTTGCTTGCAACCTGGGTAGTCCCCTTTCCCTTGGGTTATTGTTTTGTCTTCCTATATCTAATGCTTCCTTAAAAGACACAAAAGTCAGTAGCTTCTCACACTTTGCACTTCTTGCCTTTAAAGATAATGGTCTGTCAACTCTGTACTTTCTTGTCTTCTGTACTATGGTTGTCCTTTATACCCACGGCCCTTATGGCACGGCTATCGATTTGCTTTATATTTCCTGCCTGCAAACCCACACTCCTTGTTCTTTCTTTTCCTTTCACATATGCAGACTTACTCTGTTATTCAGAAGTGCTTTTTGAGTGCTATGCTTGAAATTCAATATGAGCTTCCCTTAATTAACCTGTTCCACTTCACTTGGTGACTGTATATTCCCGAAGTTTTGCAGCATTACTGTGCTCTGCCTATCTCCTTACCTCAGAGAGACCTATTTGGTGTCACCAAGAATAGCACCCATTTCCACATGTGTATCTTTAAGCCAGACTTCTTGCCATGTCTGTCTTCCTCTTTTGCAAGCAGACTTTTAAATAGAAAGCAAGAAAGTAAAAGAAACTCTGAAAACCCTTGAAACTTTTCCTTTTCTTTTTAATCTTCCCTCTCACATATCACTTGGAAGGGGAATAAATGACCAATATGCACATATAAATCAAAGGGAGTTTCCATATTTTCAAGGCAATCTACTCCAGAGTAGATCCAAAGTAAAGCAGTTTATTCAGTTCTGATTATGGATGTCTGTAAAGTGACAAGGTAAAATAAAATGGTTTTGTCTTAGGTCGCAGTGACCAACTTGGAACCTTAGGTTATACCTAAAGTTTTCCTTTGACTTTGCTGCTGGCTAAAGCATCTTTCACTTCCAAAGGTGACAGAGAAACAGCAGCTGTGGCAGTTTAATTACAGCTGAGTCTGCAGTAACGTCTTCTGCAGAAAACCCCACTTACATATTCATGCAGCTTTTACCCTCTGCCTCTTTTCTCAAATTCAGTTTGCCCTCAGCTCTTTGCAGCATGACACATCTCCCCAAGGAGTTCATCTCTTTATTTCTGAAGGATATCTGGCTTCCCTACATGCACAGAAATTGCATCTGCTCTGCTAAATCAGAAGATATGTGCATCTGTGTCTGAGATTGGGTTTGTTCTGCATTCAGTTGTTGCACTATCAAAGCTTCAGAAGCCATGGAAGAGTGGGGGTCATCAAAGAGTCCATCTTCAGGAGAGCAGGGCAGAAGTTTAATCCCACTCCCGATCTCAGGACTTGTGTCTAACACAACTATCTGCTTGTGGCCACATCACACATCAGGTTTCCGTCAACAGGTCCTTGTTGTCCTTTTTGCTATGAAATCTGCATCTCTGCCAGCCACTCACAATACCAGACAAGTGTATGGTGAAGACCGGGAGCATAAAACCACTGGACAATGAACTCTGGCTACTTACATTCCCCACTGACTGCCACATCTTTAGTATTGGCTGATGCAGGTGTTAGGCACAACATGTAGTGAAGTGGGTGCAGAGGGATGTTTGTGCTGCCAGGCTGAAGGCAGAAGTACAGTTTGCGGTCACGTCTTCACTTTTCCCCCAGGCTTCCCACAGGATGACATCTGCCATCTCCCTGCCAAAACACAGGCGTATGTTCTATTACACAGTGTCAGCAAACTGCACAGTGATGGCTACATTTCTCCTCACACAAGCAGAGGACGTTGTCACAGTAAATGACTACAGTGCTAAACCTAAAAAGTGTCATGAATTGGTTCAACCCCTCTGAAGAATTAGGTGCTAGTTTCTATTTGTCACACTTGGGGAAAAAAATAGAAAGCTACTGTTAATTCATTAGCTGTGACAGAAAACAGAACTGAGAAAAATATTTTGGAAGTGAGAAGTTTTCTTTTTTCATAATATTGCACCAAACCTTATCAACTAAAAATTTTACAGTGAAAATGTAAGGTCCATGTTTCTGCTTGCCACGTAGAAAAGAACAGTAATTCTTCCCAGGAGAAGACAACAACTCTCCAAGAAATTTTGCTGTCCTAGATACAAAAGTATTTCAGCTATCTATCTCCTGGCAATTGTGAAATATTCAGAAATGTATTCCTTCTTATATTCAGAAAACCACAGGCAGGGGAAGAAAAGAGCAAACACCTACACCTCCCATGAGCTGCTGTTAACACTTGTTTTGATGAGTTAATAAGAAGCCATATGGTCTCACAGCTTCTATGCTCCAGTCGAGTTGGCTTAGGTTTCCAAGCACTGGTAGGACTGCATGTCTGGAGGGTCAGATTTTGATATACCTTCATTTTCAACTCTATTAATCTCTTAAGCATTTTCCCAACAACCTACCTTAGTCCACTGCCAACAGGAGTATCTTCTGCTCAATAAACACTGTCTGTTTCCAGATACTAGGATACAAGAATACAGCCAGGATTAGGGATTTGTGCTCTAAGGCTGAGCAGGTCAGAGAGGAACAGCCACCCAGTGAACAAAACACTTTGGTTGCATTTCTTGGGAGTGGAGCAGCAGCAGACTGGCCTGAGGTCTTCTTGGGACTGCTGACAGACTGAGAACCCTCTGCAATTAATAGCCACCTCTTCCAAACTGCTCTAGCACAGCTTAATTCTCATCTGGTGATTCAGTGAGTGGCTTTTCTTTATGAATCAGAACTGAACAACTGCCTTAGAGAAGCAGTTATAGAAGCTTTTATAGTAATCCCTCAGCAAGCCTCCAGATAAAGACTTCAGTCATAGAAATAGAGATTTCATAGCATCTTCCTAAGCGTCCTAGTATTGGCCAGTGTCTGCACACTGTACCTCTGGTAGTTTTCTTTTGTCTGCATGAATTCCTAAATTAAGTTCCTCTTTAGAATGTGTGTGTGTGGGGGGGGGTCTTACATTTTTAGTGTAATACCTTTTAAGACAAAACACTGCATCAGTTCCACAGAAAAAGGAGGAAATCTTTTACAAAGATAGGGTAAAAACTCCCCAGAGCCACTAATCCCAAAGTTAACCAAGGAGAAATATTTTTCATCTATTTATTACTTATGAATTAAATTCTAGTCCAGCCTTTCTGTTGTACTTCAGTTATTTTTTTTTTTTTTCTTTAGGCAAAATGTAGGTAGTGTTTTGATAAGGAACCTCCTCTTTTGTTGTTGCTGCAATTTCCCAGCTTTACCAAGAACTTCTACTCTCAGATACAATTCTCAGTAATATTCTGCATATCTGTGCAGGTTATTTGGGAAACCATATTCAGCAAGGGAAAATAAACTATATATAGTTTTCTCTCTCCATCCTGTTCAGGAGGGGGAGTGAGCAGCAGCTAAGTGGGTGTTTGGCTCTTAACCAAGGTCAACCCCCCACAGTACTGTACAGCAGCATTTGAGGAACTTGCCATGTGGCCAACAGAAAGTCTGCTGGAAAGAGAATGTCTACTCTCAAAAGTGTGCAAAGTGGTCATCAATGTACATCTGTTCGGAGGCAGTTCATCCCTGCAGGTGATGACTAAGGTAATCATGCAAGTACTTGTAAGTACAGATGAACCCGTCAAGGAACTACATGAAAATAGTCAAGTTTACCATTTAATGTGTGCTGAGCACTCAATTCCCAGCTTACTTCAAAGGCAGAAACCATTTCAGTTCACCCTTTATTTAATGAAAGTTCTTTTTCTTTTCTGTCAAATGCAGCAAACTATTTAAGCCTCAACTTTAGTGGAAGGGCAATTTAATTAATTCACAGAGTTATTCTTTTAATTGGATTTGAGTGAATCTCAACTTTTCTGAAACTCAAGAGAAGGTTATTGGCTTGGCTTCGCAGATGCTATTTATGCTTCCATTTCAGCTAGCACCTGAAGCAAGGTTATTTCTCTCTGAGGATGTCAGTCTGAGTCAGTGGCATGCACTGCAGTTTTATTAATTTAGTAACATAAAAATGCAAGAAAATTGAATGTTAAAATCAAACTCTCCTCTCTTTAACACATTTTTAAATTATGGAAATGTTAATTAGGCTGACACCAACTTGATCATCAGGCTGTATCTTCAACTGACAAGAAAAAAAATCAATGAAAGGGAAAAAGATTCACATTTTGGTGAGGAAATATTCATGTCAGCTTCATCATGCAACTGTGGCATTTGATCAACCTGAGCATAGGCTGGTAAATGAGACAGAATTAATGTCCACAGGTTGTCAGTTGCCTTTGCTGTGCTAAAAAAAAGCAGTAAACAGTGAAGAACAACCAGACTAGTCTACACTAAAATAACACGAGGCTCCTCTTGCGTTCTGGAAAGGACTTCTCTTTATCTTTTTTAGTTGCAGTGAATTCTTCTGTGATAGGAAAGCACATAGCTATCACCATCTCAGTTCCAAACAGCAGGAGCTTCTACATGGTGTGTTAATGGAAAAAATGCTCCCCTTTCCTCTTACCTTTTCTTCCCAATACACGGGCAGACAGGAGTGGGCAGTGTGTGTTATTAGTGTTTGTGTTCATGTACCATGTATAAGCCTCAGCTGGGTCTAGGGCTGAGCATGTGGTCCCCTGGTGGCACCAGGGATGGTATAAAAACAGAATAGGACACACTTTTTGCCTCTAGAAGTTTCTAAGTCCAATGAGACAAGAAATACTGTAAAGCAAAGCGAACCACAGAGCTGAAATAATTTGGCCCAGGCTACCCACTGCCAGGCTGGGAACTGCCATCAACTCTTATGTGTCTGAGACCCTGTCTGTGGCTTTGTGCTTCTCTTAAAACCATGCACCTGCTTCTACAGGACCAGCAGTGCCAAAACATCTCTCAGAAGTGGAACATTCAATGCTAACAAAGAGATTATGTATCTGAATTCATGAAATGAAAAAAAACCCCAAACAACCAAAGAACCCAGGTCCCTCTAACATATACAAAATTGGAATTCAGGTAAGGCAATGAATTCACATTCTACGGCTGCACTCGTACACACCAAGGTAGATGTCGACATTTCATTTTTTTACATTTCTATTGCAGAGAGGAATTATACATTCAGTTTACACAGATTTATTGCCTCAATTGCTTAGCAGTATTTGGTATAATACTAAAAAAATCAAAATAATGTTTTTAATACCTATTGTGAGGTCCTGAGTCCCTGTGAATTACAATTATAAAGCCTTCCTTCTAAACCAAAAAGCAGTCTAGATGTGAATGTGCATAAATGAAATGGCTTCAGAGGTGGGAAAAAGGAAAAAGAAAAGAGAGGTAAGTACTGTTTAAGCCACATGCACAAAAAACACATTTATGGAGGTAAATACCATTTTCTCTGGTAAGTGGAAATACGTGTGTGCTGTCGCATCTGAAACCCTCAGCTGTGATTTTCTCATTGCCTGCTCCTAAGCAAAGACCCTGGAGGGAAGGGAGCCTGTGGCTGTACTCATACAGAAGTCTGGTAAGATCATCCACTCCCAAGCACTGGGACTCATCTAGTGTTTCCATTTAAACTTTGCAGTAATTGGAAAATTAGGGGGGTTATTAAACAAAACTTTCCAACAGAAAGCTTTGCTCTCTTTCAAACACTTTCAGATTCTGAGGGAAAACCTTTCTTTTTTTAATCATATAGATACTCATTTTTTTTTTAAACAAAATTTTAGTATTTTTCTAAGGAATGTTTTCTTTTCCAAACAGCTCTAATGAATATGTCAATGACTAATTATGTAATTGATTATCATATAAGGTCAAAGTATGATGTTGAGTAATTCAGGTTAGCTCTGCTGAAGTCCAAAGAGTTATGGCCAGGCAGTGAATTTTCCAAGATACTGTGAAGTCAGCACCACTGCACCACCCCATCCTCTCTCTGTCCACACCAGCAAATGAACCTGCGATTATTAATGCATTAAGTCTTATGTATGTTCTTCCCTATTCTGATCAGGGCTGCATGATCCATGACATTATATGCCAGATGAGTGTATGGTTATTACTGTTTTCCTCTTTCAGTATTAAATTCCTTTGAATGTTTCCCACGTGCAAAGCCCTGAAAGGTATCAGAGCTGCCCATTTTGGCTAAATAGGAAATTGTTTCAATCAAACAATTTCCCACTCTGTGATGATGATATGTGCTGCAGCTTTAGTGCATAGCTCCTACTGCTAATTTAGCTTAACACGAACATTCAAAATGGCAAAATCATTTGGCAACAGCAGTGTTAGGATAAAAATCAGAGCTGTTGCCACGAGATGAAGATTAATCTCCTAAACTAGAGGACATTTTACCTGGAAATGCTACAAACCGTGAAGAACTTAATCTGCAAATAAGATATTGACTTGTATAAAATACAGCTGATTCAGGTATGTACACTGCAAAACCAGTATGACATTACCCTGATGGTACTGTAGTTTTTATAAATCACACTTCAATATAGTAATCATTATATTTATTTTTAATTTAGCATTTCATCTGATTTTCATGAAAGAGTAAATGTCAGAAATCAGTATTCTCTATGCTTCCTCAGACCAGTATTTTTCTGAACAAGTGTCACTATGACTGTACAAGTAAAAATGACATCAGGATTTAGGGTTTTATTGCCATCTTCTATATGTTACAATCAGAGCTGGATGCTAGAAATGAGAAAAAAAGAAAAAAAAGCCTTTCTAGACATTGAGTCTAATTCAATGTAAAGTATCTGCTGACATCTGTGTATTCACAAGGTTCCCTGTGATGGATTTCTCCAGAAAGGGAAGGAGGCAAGTTGGTGAAAGAAAAATTGTCTCTCAGCATCAACCTGTTCCTGCTCCAACCTTTTCCTTGCTTAGACTTCACTAATTCCCTTTATTGTTTAGAATGCTACAAATATATCCTGTCTGTAATGTCTTCTTGTATACTTCCAGTAATAATCAACTAAATTGAATCTCTCCTGTTAAGCCCCTACATTTACTTGTTACATTTTCTGAGAGTCCTGATACGTTCTGTTTTCATTGAACAGTAGCATAAAAGTAACATATGTCTGCAGAGGGCTACCTGGTCTTCAGTTCAATCTACAGGGGAAGTTTAGATTGGATATGAGGAAGAAATTCTTTACTGTAAGGGTGGTGAGGCACTGGAATGGGTTGCCCAGGGAAGTTGTGAATACTCTATCCCTAGCTGTGGTCAAGGCCACTTTGGACAGAGCCTTGGGTGATATGGTTTAGTGGGAGGTGTTCCTGCCCATGGCAGGGGGTTAGATGATCCTAAGATCCTTTCCAACCCTAACTATTCTATGATTCTACTTCACTAGGTAGCAAGAGAAACCAAACACAGAAAAAACAGACACAGAACCCCCAACTATTTCAACTAAACCAGGGTGAAAAAACTCTACCAGCCCTTAAATCTATAGATGATTCACACCTGCTTTCACTTTAAGTAAGAAGATTTGGAGGACCAGCCTTTTACACAGATGAAAATTAAAACAGTCCTGTCTAGGTTCTTCTTTCCCAACCACTCCATGCTGGATTTGCTTAGCAAAAAATGCTTCACTGCGCCTTTACACCAAATATCCCACAAGGATAAGCTAGTCAGCACCTCTTTTCTCACAGTAAGTCTTCCTCAGACTACATCCACTCAACCAGCCCTCTCTCAAGGCATGGTTGGTGTTTCTCAGTGCTTTGTGTCCTCCTCAATGCTTCTTCAACATCAGCATTGCCATCCCTACTGTGTAGGGATGCTTCAAGAATGGGCCTCTACTTAGTCAATACCACCATGGGAGAAGTGGTGCAATTCAAACAATGCTGCAGCCAAAACGAGTCACAGCTGAAGGTCTTGCCTTTTCCTAGCCTGGTTTCTGTCTGATGATCTGCCATTCTTCACATCAGGCTCTGCTAAATTGAAGAGACTGGGAATTTTAAATCCTTAAGCAGACCTCAGTTAAAGTGATCACCTCCCAAATAAAACCTAAGCCAGAAAAATATTCCCTGTTACTATCAGAGCTCTGTAGCTTGACTAGTTGCTGCTGCAGACAACAGATTTACTTCTCATCTTAAGTGAGAAATGAGACTTCTTTCCAAACCAAAAGGGGATTTTTTATATTTTATTTAAGACAAAGCTTAAAGTATTAAGCTGTTCCTGTGTGGCTTGTAAAATGCAGTACCAGGTCCAATATAATATTTTGTAAAGTGATCTGGGAAGCAGAGACGTGGGACTCCTTGCAATTTCAGATCAGTTTTCAGAAGCAATTTCTCAAGACTCTTTGGTGGCAGGGAATACATGCAGTCAGGAAAACAGCGTGGTGAGTGAATGAACGAAGGAATTAAAGTTAGGGTGGCCAAAAGCACAGACTTCTGCAAGAAAAACAGGTCCAGTAACTTATACTGATAAGGCTGGGATCAGCATCTTATATAGATAAGCACATTCCATTGGCCAGGCACCCCTTGGGCAAAATCTGCCCTGTGAGTCTGCCCAAGTATAGGTTCATTTTTCTTCCCACAAGGCAAGAACAGTTCAACATTTCTTGAGGTGCTGGGGTATAAACGAGCTGTTGGAATTACACTCAGGGGCAGTCCTGCTTTGTTTTGCTTATTTATTTATAGGTATAGGACATGGCAAGCACCTACAAATATTTTTCTGCTGGAACAGGAAGTGGGATATTTGCTGGTTCACAGCAATCATTCACAGACCTTCAACTTTGATTGCTAAATTGCTTCACATGGAA
Source organism: Psilopsiagon aurifrons (assembly GCA_025447955.1). Taxonomy (NCBI): domain Eukaryota; kingdom Metazoa; phylum Chordata; class Aves; order Psittaciformes; family Psittacidae; genus Psilopsiagon; species Psilopsiagon aurifrons. Next base: position 15,864 of record JAOEHY010014818.1, read on the forward strand.
AAACCGCCCAGCCCTGTGCTTCTGTGCTCAAGCAGGCACGCAATTAACCTGTGTGAAAACGCTCGTCCATATACCAGGGAACCTCCAGCTGGACTATTGAACACAAAGCATCTTGCAAAATGAGATTGATTGCACAGTCCAAAACCCTGCCCAAGCACATGCAGCTGGAACAAGGGATGGTGACACCACTGTGACTAATGAATGTAGGCCATCAGTAATCAAAAGTAATCAAAAAGGAACTTCCTACCTCAAACCCACTTACGGTTTGTGAAATTCTATCCTTATGCTTTGGGAAAATATATTCATTTTTTTTCCCGGGATGCTTATGTGCGTGGCAGTGCCAATTCTTAAAATAAGAAGGGTCAAGCTTGCTTAACACTTAAATACTTGTTTGCTGCTATTTCCAGCAGGAAAATCTGGATTATGCATTTAAAGAAGGAAAAAAACAAATGTGGCTAAAATTCTATGAGAAAGAGGGCAGCTGAATAAATGTGTAAAAACTGGTCAGAAACAAAATGAACATTATTTTTACATGCTAATCTGTTCCAGTGGGATGCTTGCAAAGCACAGTTGGTTGCTTCATGCTTCTCTGACTGTCATCCCCCTGGGAGATTCCTGTGACCATTAAGCACCATGGAGCTAAAACTAAAACCAACAGATACACAAGTCTTCCTTATACTAATTGCAACAGTGAACATTTTTCAGAATACTGATCATCCTGGGGGAACAGGCAGGATCCATGAAGATGAGGCTGTTTTCACAACTTTATCCAAATATTGTAGCTTCTGCTGCATTAGATGAACACCCCTGGGGCTCTCTGAAGGGATGTTTCTGTAATAGCAGAAGATTCCCCTTCTGGTGCTAATAAACTAAAAGAGGAATCCTTGAATAGAGAGATATCCCTCAGACTATGGGCTCTTTTTGTTCCTCTGAGGGGAGTCTTGTCATTAAAAGCTCTTACTTCTGCCAATGTTCTTTGTTACAGTTCCCTGCTATGTCAAGCACATGGTGGTGGAGGACTTTTCCATCTTAATGCTTATTCACTCTACTCCATCTTACCATACCACATCATCCTATAGAAAGACATACTCTTAGGACAGAATGTTTTCGCAAAGCATTAGCTCTTTCTCAAGGTTACAAATCCATCTTCCTCATGTGCACTGCTGCACTATGAAGTCTTCTTTTCTCACCCTAGACATCCAGCAGGTGATAAATGTAGTTGACAGCAGTACTGCACTTCCTTCACTTCCTTCTCCCCTACTATCCCTCTATCTCATTAGCCACAACTGCCATATCTCTTCCTCCTGCCACCTCCTCCCTGCTTGGCCTCTCTGGTTCAACCTGCCCATGTAATCTTCACTATACCCTCAGCAGCTATCCTGCTCAAAAGTGCCTTTTACCCACTGATGCTCATCAGTCCTGAAAAGCACTTGCCTTGCTTTATTCCCTTTGGCTATCACCAGCCTCTTTCCATGCCTGGCTTTTCCCAACCCTTTTTTATGCCGTTGACAGGGTTAATGAAGGAATAAAACAGCCGTGAAATGGGAAGGACAAAAGCTCCTAATTCACGCTGTCTTTTTGTTTCCCTCCCTCCCCACCTCCCTTTTAAAGGAAAAAGCTGCAGACACAATTTCAAGGACTGCACGTGGCTGAAATTGCACCACAGAGGACAGTGTTCCAGCCCAGAAGGTGTTAGGAAGAGAGTCCAAGCAAAATGTCCATCTCTAATTGTAAAATGGGAGAACAATATGATTAATTATCTTCTTCTTTGGAGGCAAGGGTTTGGCAAACCTCTCCTGACTGTTGTATTGCCATCAAAGTTGACATATTAAGATGTATGCACAGTGAGAAATTAAAGTAGAGCAGCATAAAGGATGTGGGTGCTGCAGGAAGAAAGATTCAAAAGGTTAACTATGCATAGAACTTGGCTTAAACACACCTGTAACAGAAAAAAGACAGTGATTTTCTCATCAATATTTGAAGTGAGCACCAAGGGGAGTTACCTCCTTCTACAGAAAAGATGCAATTAGGAACTGGAGATGAAATCACAAAGTGAATTTAAACTGGCGGGCAAAAAAAACAGAAGTCTTTACATAGGAAGATATTCTAGGAAGTGGGTGCCCCAATGGTTGGGGTGTGGAGAACTAGGCTGATTCAACGGAAGCACACTGCTTGCAGCAGTCTCACAGTGCCAGGGATACACAATAGATGACCTAGGGATTTTCCATCTGTTGACTCCATGTTTGGGATTAAATGACTATGAGCTCAAGATTTGCATGTGTTTACCAAAAGAGTTTAAGATTGCTTCTTTGTGCTATGTCCCACAGGTTGGTATCGCTTTGCTTTTTCCTGTGGAAAGCAGAAACTCCACTTGAATTTTTGATGAAGGAGTGTATTTTTTTTAAAAGCTTTTCTTATACCAATATGTTAAATCTGTCTTGGAGTTGTAGTACTGTGTAATTAAGTTTAATGCATTCAAGTTGGAGGCACAAATAAGGTGCATGCTGTAGTAGCAGCTTAATGATGGGATTCTTCTCCAGCTGATGATACACCCCGGAGTGCTTCCAATTTTCAAATTTGGAATCTAATGGCTCATTCCTGTTCTTTAGCAGGGAGTATGAGTGAGACAGAGACATAGGGTGCAAGCACTGAACTGCTTATCTCATAAAAGTCAGCTACACAGTGTATGTGAACCCAGACCAGTAGCTCATCCCAGAAGATGGAAGAGGGACACAGAAAGTAGACCATGGGTGGTACTTCGGCAGTTGATTTGTATGATACAGAGCTAACTGCTCTCACTGTCAACACAAATGGATGCCAGGGATGTTATGGGAACTTGGAACAACTTATCTAAATATCTAAATATCATCAGCAGGATGGAGAAAGTTGCAGGCAGGAGGGATGTGCTGCTCTCCTGCCTCACATTTGCTTTATCCCAGAGCTCACAGCTTTCTGGGGTAGATTTCTAAAGGCATCAGGCTGATTTCTGGTTTCTATGGCTCTTTATAATAACTAATTTTCCATAGCCTGGGCAATGTGATGGGTAGCACTGATTTGTTTATTTTGGAAAACCACCTACAAGTCCCAGCAAGCATTGTGTCCCCATACCAGAAACCATTTTGCAGGCTCCAGCCTGTAGAAGAGGCCAGGGTCACCTCTTTTTAGTACTTAAGAGTCACCAAGATGGTTCTGATGCAGAAACTTCTGCCCCACATTCTCCAGTTCACATTTTGTGGGAACTTGATTGTCTGTTGTCTTGACGTTAGTGGGAACACTATCGGTTTCGGAGAATTCGGTTAGGATAAACTGCTTCTTAATTTTACAAAGTCTTCCTTTATTTTTCTTGGATGATGCTATTTTCTTTGTTCACCTATAACCAGCACAGGATAATTCAAGCTGGACGCACCAGTTCAGCAGCCTGATATTTAAGCACATGTTTACAGGAAATAGGTGTTCACTGAGCAGCCCTTGACTCAGGACTTGGACTCTGCCAGGCTGGAAGAGCCCAGGGGTTTTGGCCATTGGAAAACAATACAAGGCTTGCCTCCTGTCAGGCATTTGGGTGGATGGCCGATTTACTTTTAGAGGCAAACTTCTGGCTTTAATCTTGCATTTTCATGTCACACATTATGTTAAACACTACACACAGAGTATCAAAGAAGCAATTCAGTGCAATGCCTACAGATCTCCTGCATGTATTGATTTCATCTAGCATGTGCCAGGTATGCCTTGCAGCCTTGAAATTTTCCAGCACCACAGAACAGTTTGATTTCTGTTCCTCTCCTGATGTACTTCTTTGGGACAAGGTATAAGGCACAAATGACACAAGCGACCTCCTTATAGCAAAAGAGTCTCTCCAAAGTCAAAATGCTATAGGCACATGTGTCTTTTTCAAACCCACCTATGCACAACTCCTGACTGTAATAAACAGTATGTTGCTGATAAATGAGTTCACAATAACTCTTCCTACAAGGCAACCAGGAAAGGAGATGCATTTTTCCCACTTCCTTTTCTCCTGCAGATTGTGCAGTCCAAAATCTCCATATAAATAAAACCAGACACATATAAACATGCAGCTTCTAACCTCTGCCAAGCAGTCCATGGTGGGACTTCCAGTAGCACCAGGAGCTTGCCCCTGCAAAAAAATCCCTATTCTGAATTTGCTCCTCATTATAACCTGTGAAACTAATTATGACTTCTTGAATACACATAGTTTTTACTGAAAGCTCACTTGTCCATTCCACACTATCCCTTACAAAGGCAGGTTCTCCATTGTTTTCTCTCTCTCTGTCACTGTATTTCCAGTGCTAGAGATACTAAAAGTCAGTCTCAGACAGGAAAGTATATTGGCACAGTGCCTTGGGAAACGGCAGCAGGAAGATCTCTATGGACCAGATTCTGGACCTGTCTCAGATGAGCTATTTCCCTCCCACACCTGGAAAAAGGCTGAAGTGAGGACAGAAGATTTTCCATTTACATTCACTTACCAGTGGTTTGAAAAACACTGTACTCCACTGCCAAGTTTTCCTTTTCTTAGCCCATACAGGGCCATGGGTCTAAGTTACTTGGAGAAGTTTTTCTTTCTGCAGCATGCCTGACAAACACATGGAGATAAGGTAGTCTAAGAAATACTGAAGAATAAAAAGGGCATTAAATAAGGACTAGACAGTATATGAAAGCCAAGAAAGGATTAAAACATTAAAGAGAGCCCTCTAGTAGCCTGAAGACTTTTGGACAAATATATAATCTTGGAGGTTTTTTACTTTGTGAGTTTTTGCATTTGAAGTAACAAACTTCAAACCCTGGATGTGGAAAAGAGTCACTCTTGGGCTTACAAATGAATCTAACTGACCACAGGAGATGGAAGTTTTTGTCAAAGAAAGACTCATCTGACTCTGCATAGCTGATACCTGACTCCTATGAATCTTCATACCATACCATAGATAGATAGATAGATAGATAGATAGATAGACAGACAGACAGACAGACAGACAGACAGATAGACAGACAGACAGACAGATAGATAGATAGATAGATAGATAGATAGATAGATAGACAGATAGATGGATAGATAGATCTATTTTCCTACCCTCCACTTTTTTTTCTGTCAACAATAAAACATCAAATCCTTCTCCATTCTCCTATGTATCACTCATGTTCTGTTCTGCAGGTCCTGCCACATTGCAGCAGCGTCTGCCCTGGTATCTCTCCTCCTCGTTACCCCGAACATCTGCTTTCACATCTGAATTAAAAATGCTTTCCGTTTTGCCCATACCTCTGCTCACCATGTGAGAGCTGTAGTATAGGTCTTAGTTAGTTACTGGAGCACTGAGGCTATCACCACCCTGTATCTGTCAGCATGTTCCAGGGAATGCTGTCACCCTGGGGGTTCTCCTGGGTGCCTTCCATCAATCCATCAATCCATCCATCCATCCCATGGGCAGTCTAAGGGTGCTCATGCATCCTCCCTGCCCTTGCTGCAGCAGCACTGACAATCTTCATGAAGTGTTCCACTGATGGTATTCCATGAGGACATGTATGTGATAGCTGCCAAGGCTACATAACATGCTAGCAGCTATCCTCATAAGGGACATGTATGCTGTAGGAAGTATATTGATCTGCCCTAGTACTATGCCTACACATAAACATCTTCCTTGCACATCTCTCAGGACTTTCTCACAGATAATCAGAGCAGACCAGCAGTTGAACTGGGAGGTGTGCAAGAGGGTGATCTATGCATCAGTTAAGTGACTCTGCATGTATCACAGAAAGCCGCAGTGCCCTATATTGCATTAACAGGCATTATAAAAACCTGCGATAGGAAGAAAGGCAATAACTTTTGCCATTCAACATGTTAATACTGTTCATGGTAATGTTATGCCTTCATTCCTGCCTCTCATCAACAGCTTTCAAGGAAGGATCATTAAGAAGACATATGCCAGTACAAGAAAGACATCAGGCTCAGTTCATTCAAAAGATATTTCAATACAACTAGTTTAATGTTCAGATCAGAAGTGCCCTCAGGGATTTCTGAGAGATTTGTGCCTGACCCACAAATCTCTGATGCTCAGCAGTAGATTGTATTTACACAATATCAATGTGTAAGATACAGAGATGCTCAGTGAGAGTGGATTTTCCTAAAAGACTCTATCTGCTTCTTTTATTGAACTCCATAATACATTGCTTTCAGCCATAAAGTGTGGGAGGGTAGATTGCAATACACAAAGTGATCAGGTTTTCCACTTGGATTCCATATTACAGTATGTGCATCCCTGGTAAAAAGTGATAGAAAACCTGATATTTGGATCCTTGGTGGACTCAGAAATACGTAGGAAGAAAATGAAAGCCAAAATGTTTACAGAGATATCAAACCCCACAGGAAAAAATATTAATCTTTCAGTAGCATTCCACTTGTTTCCTTAAGTGATTCAGTGTTTCAAATAAATAGTTCTGATTGCTGTAAGTGTTATAAAGAAAAACATCTGGATTTCAGTTTTATTGAGGAGCTAGAGCACAAATAAAGCAGTGTCTATTAAACTAGGTAAATAGTAAGAACTTCTTTTATAAAACAAGTTGTAAGTTTTTGTGATCTCCCCAAGACATTCATGGCAGAATTTCACAGGCTCTGTAGAGAGCACCTATTCACAAAAGTACCTGTGTCCAAACAAGAAGGTGGGAATAACTTGCACTACTAAGCCAGAAGGATGCTACATTTCCTCTGCAACAACTTAAATTATAGTAAAATTATTCTGAAAGAAATGCAACATTTGAAACATTGGAAGTAACAGCAAAGTCTCAGCATAGTCAGTTAAGCTGAGTCATCTAGTTCAAACAGAGCTAAATCTAGGTGTAAATAACTCTTTGCATACCTAGAGGTAACACAGTTCTTTTAATCTATTTTGCAGATCTGTCTCAGCTTCCAATGTTTTAAGAACTAGATGCTCTGAAGATACAACTTGTACCTTGGTATGTGAACTGCCATCTTACATGATATTATTAAAGGCTAGCATACAGCACAGCAACCCAGTGAATGAGTGCCCCTGAATTTACTCCCACAGAATCATGAAATCATTGAACAGTTTAGATTGGAAAGGACCTTAAGATCATCTAGTTCCAACCCCTCTGCCATGGGCAGGGACACCTCACACTAGACCATGGCAGCCAAGGCCCTGTCCAACCTGGCCCTGACCACTGCCAGGGATGGAGGTTTTGTCACTTTTTTTGGCAACCTGTTCCAGTGCCTCACCACTCTTAAAGTAAAGAACTTCTTCCTCATACCTAACCTGAACTTCCCCAGTTTAAGCTTAAACCCATTGCCCCTTGTCCTATCACTACAGTCTCTAATGAAGAGTCCCTCCCCAGCATCCCTATAGGCCCCCTTCAGATACCGGAAGGCTGCTATGAGGTCTCCACGCAGCCTTCTCTTCTCCAGGATGAACAGCCCCAACTTTCCCAGCCCATCTTCATACAGGAGGTGCTCCAGTCCCATGATCACCCTTTTGGCCCTCCTCTGGACTTGTTCCAACAGTTCTATGTCCTTTTTATGTTGAGGAGAGCAGACCTGCACACAGTGCCTTAGCTTTCCTGCCCTTCAACAGAAGCTTCTTCATTGACTATCAATGGAAAGACTCAATTGCTTTTCCATTAAGGCAACTGTTTTTCTGTGCACTTACAATTCAGGTGAACATTTATCTTAAACAGGCAGACTGGATCCCAGGCTAGAATGCTAACTTACACTGTTGACAAGCCACAGTCAACAGTATCATGACTAATATTTAAGGATGCATCCAGTGTGTCTGTGTGTGACTGTGTCTGCATAAAGACAACAACTTTGCTTAATTTCACACAGGATTAGACCTACTGGAGACTGTCCTTCACAGAAGTCTTGCATGCGCCTATTAAAGCTGTTCTAATCAGTTAAATATAATTAAACAAAACTCGATCGATAGCAAAAATCTTAGCTTTGCCAAGAAGGAATAACTGGGTATTTCTAGAAATATAGCACAAATTCAGTAACAGACATTCATATTCACACTAATTCATGCACTGCATAGTGTCTTCCACTTTGATGCTTATAAATTACATACCATAACTTAACAAGTTCGTAAGTGTGCTATCTCACAAATAAGAGGGGGAAAACCTATCAGCAGTCACCTGCCAGCTTTAATAGTGAGCAGTAACAAATCACATCTATATTCATTTTTTATTTAGCGTCATCATTTCAGGGCTGCAGCTGTTTGGTTCTGACAGATTCAAAGGGCAAGAAAGGTACACAGGGAGAAAATATTTGTGATCTTAACTCCTGCTGGCTTGGCAGCTCTCTACCCATTTCACAGATTTCTGGTAGTGTCTGCCATACCCTGATGAATCCATGAGCTTCTGGGGAGATGGGAAGTACAAACATGTTTGGGTTATTCCCTCCATCAGGTAATGCTACTAAACCAGGAAAGGTGACCCACCTCTTTGGATTCAGTATTGATTTATTTTTTCTTTTAAATGCTCTCCATCCATCAATGTTCAAGAAGAAATGTAGCAAGGTCCTCATGGACTCAGCGTACTCTGGCTTTTCTGCTTATGTGCTACCACAGGGACAGGAGAAAAAGGAAAAAAAAAGCCCAGAGAAATATGGACAAATCCATGCCCAGAACACACTAAAAAAAATTGAAACAGCTTTTGGTTTCCTTTTGTAGTGTCATACTGACCTTGAGAGGGGAAAATATAGTCTAATTGGAATCTGCAGGATATAAAATGACAAGTAAGCATCGGCAGTGAATGTAGGAAAGAAATAAAAACTTTTTCATCTGTTACAAAGCAATGGAAGTTACTGGAAGAGGGAAAAGGAAGGATGAAGGGCACCCACCTTCTTCTGCAGTGTCTATCATCTGACAAAAGGCTAAACCAGATTTTAACAAATAGAATTGTAAGCCCAACAGATGATACTGGCTTGGCATAAAGTTCCCACAATGCCACCTTTGCAGTATGTCGTAAGGTTTTCATCACATTATTTCACTGGATAACAGCTAAGGCTTTCAATGATGATGGGTGTTAATACTGGGCAGCAAGTTCACAAATTCATCTTTATGCAGAAAAATGAGGCAAACCAAGCGGAAAATACTCACATCTGCTTGGCAGTTTAAATTGAGTAAAAAATTAGTGGAAGAGATTCTGGTACTAATGCTGGAATATAGAGCTTTACGTCAGGGGATTTGCACTGATGTGTGCCTGGATGAAATAAAATTTTACCTGCAGAGGAACTGGACAATTTGTAACTCAGATGAACAGAACACAGCATACTATTGTCTCAGAACAAGCCAACCTGCCAACATCTTCCTAGCACAGTTGAAATTAGAATATCTAAAGCCAAACATGGTTTCGTGAATTGAATGTTTGTAGAGGCCTATGGTGATAGAAAATATATTGTCAAGCGTATAAACAGTTAAGAGTTACAGCTAAGAGAAAGACATTAAGAACCTGTCCCTTCAGGTTCACTAAGATAAAGCCAAACTAAAAATAGCTTTTTAGAGAGGTTTCTTTAAATAAGGGCGCAGAATTCCTCCTTAAAGCATCAGAGGCCATTCATTTTTTCAGCACAAAGCTTAACATACACTCCCCAGCAGTTTCACCTCTAGTAGGAAATTAAGTTTCCATCGAATCAACTTTTCATGCAAGAAACAATTAGTTTTGCCCAAAGCATTCAGGTTTCCTTTGGGAAAATCAAAACAAAATATTTCCTTCACTACATGAGCTTGACCCAAATAAAACATTTCAGTTTATTTTTTATCTGAACAAGGATATTTTATTTCAACTCAGTTCAACTTCAAACTGCCTCTGGGCTTGCTGCTATGGTGGATAGCAATTGTCCCGGAGAATAAGGGAATAAGACAATTTGCACCTCAGCCAGTTAGCTGGCTCATAAGAAAACATTTTTAATCCAACAAAATGTTGTGCCTTAAGTTCTAGGTTCCCTCTCACATTAACCTCCTTCTTGGGACTGTAATATGCAATATCCTGAAAGAATGGTGTGGTCAGAAAAGAAGACTCTCTCAAACTCCCCAGGAATACTGCATATCTTCCAAAAACTCACAGATGAATGAGACAATTGGGATTTTAAAAGTAAGGGATAAACCACAGCTTCACCTGGGATTGAGCGGAGACTGAAACTAGCATTTGCATATGGGATAGACATGAAAGTTTGGAGAGTTTCAGTTATTTTTAGAATTATAGAATGTTTTATATTGGAAAGGATGTTAAAGATCACCCAGTTCCAAACCCCCTGCCATGGGCAGAGACACCTTCCACTAGACGAGGTTGCTCATAGTGCCATCCAAACTGGCCTTGAACACTACCAGGGATGGGGCAGCCACAGCTTCCATCCCTGGTAGGGAAACCTGCTCCAGTGTTTCACCATCCCCACAGTGAAGAATTTCTTCTCAATATCTACTCTAAATCTACCATTTTTCAGTTTAAAGAATGTTTTGGCCTATTACTATGTGTCCTGGTAAAAAGTTTATATATATATGTATTTTATTATTACCGACCACTTAGTATATATTACACTTAGAAATTATAGTTAAACTGCATTATTCCAGCTTCCCCTTTGGCCTCAAATTCTAGTATTTAGATCCCATAAAAAAGCAGTCCAGACCAAATCAATACAGACAGCCAGTCTCAATGCAGAGACCCACACAGCAACACACCAGTTCCTCAGCTGTCTTTATGATGGGTTTTCAGTCATCAGGAGCCACAGCCTACAAGAGGACACAGTGCCCTGGTACTGCAATACCCAGGTTGCTCAGGATCATGCAAAGCATTCGACACTGTCCCACATGACATCTTTGTCTCTAAATTGGAGAGACATCAATTTGATAGGTGGACCACTCGGTGGATAAAGAA